>MU119647.1:9447-34055 GCA_014904845.1 Acephala macrosclerotiorum | reverse complement strand
TTTATTTTATTTATTTTATTTATTTTATTTATTTTATTTATTTTATTTATTTTATTTATTTTATAAATTTTATATAATTTAAATTAATTAATATATTATAATTATATATAAATTAAAATTTTAATATTTTTCATGAAATCGTTTATATATTAATTCAAAACTATTACGTAATTACTTTTATTATTAAATTTTTAATATATTAATTAAATCGTTAA
The DNA here is from genome assembly GCA_014904845.1 of Acephala macrosclerotiorum. Lineage (NCBI taxonomy): Eukaryota > Fungi > Ascomycota > Leotiomycetes > Helotiales > Mollisiaceae > Acephala > Acephala macrosclerotiorum. The sequence continues at coordinate 33,840 of MU119647.1, read as the reverse complement.
ATTTAAATATTTTAATTAAATTTTATTCAAATCGTTTAATATTAAAATAACTCGTACTACGTAATAAACGCGTAATTTAATAAAAGTTGATACTAGTCCTTAAGGCGGACGGCCAATTTATAATTTTAATATTTAAATACGGATTTGGGTCGCTTCGTTTTATCGTAGGCAGTGAGAAAGCGCAGTCGGTACGTGCAAGAACCCGATAAGCAGGATCCCAACTCGACTCAAAATAGCAACGCAAAGATCCTTCGTGAAGTAGACACACGATACTGTCGATACACTTCCACCGCATGGTTTCGCCCTCACTTGAATGAGCATGCGGAAGGCTATCAAGAGGTGTTCTTTACATATAAGGAAAACTAGAAGTAACTCGAGGTGGGGGATATTCTCAGTGAGTTCTTTCACCGCACGCATGTTTATCAAAGCTGAGAAAGATAGGTTGGTTGGAGGAGAATGTTAGACCTCTTAGGGATTTATTTATTCGAGTATAGTTGACACCGAATCTGCCTTGGGGCAAGAGAGAACACATAAACTAGGATGCTAGAAGCTTTTTTACTTTAAAGCGACTCTAAACATAGTCATAGTAAGTTGGACATGTAGAGGAGTGGCTGTATTCCAAAGCACATGCTGTTGGCGCATCCCGAGAAAAAGAAGCTGCCTTTGTTGGGGCTACATGCTGCAGGTTAATTGATGGGGGGGATGGGGGGGAGGAAAATGATGTCCCACAGCTTCCTTGGAGGTACATAGTAGGTAGACCTGCTAGGACCTTAACAATGGTTGCATTCCAACGGGGACTTCAAAGAGGTCGCACGATGCGGTGTCTATTGGCAACTTGACCTAGCCTAGATACTAAGGCAGAAAAGAAAAGTTTGCTCAATTGGCGCCTAGCTGAGCAGCAGGATGATTCCACAGATCCGAGACGTCATACTCTGGAAGCGCATCAAAACCGCACTCCAGAAGGCGTCTGGTTATAATCACTACCTCCTTCTTGGCCTGCTCCTCCGAGATGCGAATTCCACCCTTGTTCTGTTCCCAGGTGATAGCTTCGATCTTCACACCACTGCCGCTGCTGCCACCGTCGCTTGGCTTCACAACAAGTACGTAGAGTTCCTTGCCCGTCCCGCTTCGAGCAAGGTGGATGGAGATGGTGCCACTCTGGCTCTGATCCGTGGCCGAGACGCGCCATTTGTCATCCTGATCCTGAGGCTCGAAACCGGCTTTGAGCTTCTCAAGGTCGGCGTCGCTGATGCCCAGACCCCACGGTGCCGTTGCAGGCTCCTGCATGGCATGTACGTGATCTGTAATTTGCGTGAGCATGGAAACGCCTAGATGGTGTTCTGAAGTTGGCACGTACCTCTGAGTGCTGTAGGAACAGGTTCTGCTCGGAGTTTGTTGAGGCGGGAGAAAATAGAGGACGCCGTATGCAAAGTATTGTTCGTGCTGTGGTTTGCTTATCCGCAGCAGGGCAGGTGAAGTCGAGCAGTAGCCATGTGATTTCATATGGATAATTACTGATTGTCTTCCGATTCCTGACCATGACGTAATGTGGCAGGGATAAACTACAATTGTAGTATACTATAATCTATTTCCCTTCTATAGATCAATATCGTTTATAATAATCTCTATAATATAAATAGGTATCCAATCAATTGATTTTATATATTATATTAAAAATAAATTTTATTAATTATAAAAATTTTATATTTTATAATTATTTTTTATATCGTTTATTAATAATTAAAAACTTATTTCGATTTTCGAGTTTAAAAATAAAATATTAATAATCAAATTATTTAAATTATTTTTTTTTAATTTATTATATATAAATAATTATTATTTATTAAAATTTGTATAATATAAAAATAAAAAATATTATATTATATATTTAAATTATTTATATTTTTAATTACAATTTATTTAAATTAATAATTATTATATAATTTAAATCGAAATCGTTAAATAATATAAATTGCAATTTATAATCGTTATAAAAAATTTTATTATTTGATAAAATTTATTTTAAAATAAATTAATCGTAATAATTTAATATAAAAAACGAAAATTTTAAAAAGTATTTTTTTAATAAATATAATTTTAATAATTATATATAATTAATTGAATTAATTATAATAATTTAATATAAAAAATAAAATTTTATTAAAAAAATATTTTTATTTAAAATTTTAATTAATTTATTAGTTTATTTAATTTTAAATAAACGTTTTTTTAAACGAATTATTTTTTTCGTATTAATAAAAATTATTTTAATTTTAAATTTAAAATAAATTTAAAATAATAATTATTTTTAATCGAATATAAAATAAATATAATAAACGTAAAAATAAAAAAAAATAAAAAAATATTCGTAAAATATAAATTGTATTAAATATTATTTAATCGAAAAACGAAATAAAAAATATATTTATATTATTGAATTTTTATAAAAAAAAAATTTATTATAATTTTATATTGAAATTATATAATCGATTATATAATTTTTTAAAAGTTTTTTTATATAAAAATATAAATATAAATAAATATAATTAATATTATTATAAAACGATTTAATATTATATATTTTATATTATTTTTTAAAAAGAAATTTACTATTTATAAATTAAAATTTTTTTTATATAATTATATTAAAAAATATTATTATTATTTTTTAATATTATTAAATTTTTATAAAAATAATAAATATTTAAATTTTTATATAATATAATTAAAATTTCGAATTTATATTTATTATAATTATTATTTTCGTATAAATTGTTTTTTAAATAATTAAAATATTAATTTTTTTATAAAATTTAAATATTTATAAATAAATTATATATTTAAAATTTTTAAATTATTTAAAAAAAAATTTATTATATAAAATTAAAATATATATATAATTCGATTAATATTATATAATAATAATAAAATTTATAAATATTTAATAAAAAAATTTTTTTTTTTTTTTATAAATTTATATAATAACGAATTAATAAAATTATTTAAATTTTTAATATTTAAATTTTTTTTTATAAATTTATATAATAACGAATTAATAAAATTATTTAAATTTTTAAATTTAATAATATTTAATTAAATTTTATATAATTTAAATTAATTAATAATTAAAAATTAAAAATTAATTATATATTATTTTAAAATTATATAATCGTAAAATTTTTAATAATTTTCGTTTATAATTAAAATAATTCGTATTATATAAATAATACGTAATTTAATAAAAATTAATATTAATAATATTATACGAATTATAATAATAATTTATATAAAACTATTATATTTATTAATTTACGTTTTATTTATTATTATTTTATATAAATTATAATATTAAATCGTATAAAAAATAAAATAAAAAATGAATTTTTTTAACGAATTATTTAAAATTTAAAAAATTTAAATCAAAAAATTTAAATTTATTCGTTTAACGTTTTTATTATTTGTTTTATTTTAATAAAAATTTATATATTAAAATTATATAATCGATTATATAATTTTCTAATTAATATATAAAAAAATATATATATATATATATTTTTTATATAAAAATATAAATAAATATAATTAATATTATTATAAAACGATTTAATATTACGTATTTTAATATATTTTTTATATTATTTATTTAAAAAAAATTAATATTATAACGACGAACGAATTATATTAAAAAACGAAATAATTAAATTTAATTAAATACGAAAATATTAATATTTATTATAATATTTATCTAATATTAAAATTATTCGAAAGTTTAATAATAATATATTTTTATTATATTTTTAAAAAAAATATATAAATTTTAAATATTAATAATATTAAATACTTTTTTATTTGATCGAGTTTTAACGATTTATTAATAATAATAATTTTTTTATTTTATATTGTTTCATTTTAATTAACTGGCTACTTTTTATAATATTTACTAGTCTAAGTAATAAACACTGCCGAGAGTCTGCCAGCGGCAATCTCTTTCGAAAATTTCGAAGAGAGGAAAATACATTTTCACAATTGAGAGACTCTAAACGAGGCTGTGGATCCCTTTTTGCAGTCCAGCAGCAGTAAGCTTACTTGCATATGCAAGATCGGCAATAAGATAGTGTTTCTTTTCCACGTTTGATAAAACTCAGCCTTGCAGGCCGTTGATCTTAGGGCCGACATAAGATGTTGAATATATAATTTTAGCCTGTGCTTGTGAGCTTACTTGTAGAATTTGATTATGCCCGGCGGTTTCCTTTTTAGCCTGTACTTGTTAGTATTCCTTCATATTCCTACTAACATTATTCTCTCTAGCAATACGAGGCGAGAGTTACAAACAGGCCACTGCGGACCATCTGACTTGGAAAAGGAGTGACGCCGTGACACCGGACCGGTAACGCAAATGGCAAAATCGTCGACATACGGAAACAAGGCTGACAGCATTGAGTGGACCTTGGAATGAGGCACATCACGCCTACTCTACTTCTCCTACCACCGCTACGGCACACCATGTGGTCGAGGTGTGCAACTTTCGAAATATCGAAAAATCGAAAAATTAAAAAAATCGAAAACTCGAAAAATAATTAAAATATCGTTTTTTTATTAAATTATAATAATATTTTTTATTAAAAATAAATAAAAAATTTTTAAATATAAATTAAATTTTATATTTAAATATTAAATATATTTATAATTATATAATTATATAAATTTTAATATATTTTATTTAAATATATTTATAATTATATAATTATATAAATTTTAATATATTTTATTTAAATTTAATTAATTTATTAAAAAATTTATAATAAAAATCATATATAATCGATTTAATAAAATTTTTTAAAATTTTTATATTAAATAATATAATAATATAATAAAATAAAATAAAATTTATTTCAATTTTAATTATATAATTTTTAGAAATAATATAATATATTATTTTAAATATTTAAAATAAAAATATAATTTATAAATAATTATAAATTATAATATAAATTAAATTTTAATATTTTTTAAAAGTTTTTTAATAAATAATATTTATTATATATATTTATAAATAAAAAAATATATAAAATATATAAAATATTATATAATATTAAATTTTATTATTTTAATTAATTATTTTTTAATTTTTTAATTTTTTTAATTTTTTAAATTTTTCGATTTTCCGAAAGTTGTACACCTCGACCACATAGTGCGCCGTAACCGCTCACTAACATCTAACATCATAAGATAAGCACTCCTATTTCTACCATCATCCCAACTCCAACATTATAAGAAAATCACTCCTCTACTATTATCCCAACTCCTCTCGGCTTCCACAAGCCCTCGCTGTGCCTCTGTCTCCGCCTTCTATACCAACACCAACACCATTACACAGGCCTTGGAGGCATCTTTACCATGCCTGCCTGTCTGTAGAATTCTCCTTCAGGTGGTTCTTTTTTTGGTCTCATACTTGTCAGCTTGCTTGTAGAATCCGATTGTACGTAAAGGTTTCTTATACCAAGTGTTAACGCTGTTTAAGGTAGTGGAAAAAATGTATATCAGAAGTTGTTGTTCCTGTTCTCTGAGATCTCTGACATCCACAACCGGCATATTAAACAATCTCACATATTTCACTTTTACAATCTACAACCCAAAACCACAAACTCACAGGCACTATTACAAGATGCACATCTCTTCTTTCTTCGCCTTCTTCAGTCTTCTTGCATCGCTAGTGAGCGGTGTTTTAGCCACCACTCTCTACCGAGGCGACTCACGCAGCCCCAAGACCATCAAAGATGCTGGAGGTTTCAAGGCCAAGGGTTTTACCAACCCGGAGGGCACCTTGTTTGAGCACGTGGAAGGAACATTGAAGCATCCTTCCAGGGACCCATTCATCTCTACCTCGGACGATATCGAGGTCTCCGAGGGACATGCCGGAAACGGTTACCTTTACACCCTCGACTCCACCAAAATCACCGAAAAGATCCATGATGTTGCAGCAGAGTACGAAGAAGCGGGCAAGAAGTATGGACATGCCGACGAAAAGGAATTCGCGGTCGAGCATTTGATCCCTTGGGCCGCCGTCACCCAGATCCAGAAGAAGAAGGACGGGGAGTGGAAGACCATCAAGATGCCGACCAAGCGAGCAATTGAATTTCCCGCCGAGGACGTCTTCGCAGCATGATCTGTTCAAGAATGAAGGGAAAGGGTCTACACAGGGGGACAGGGGCTTTGGAGGGACAGGGAGACTCGTTGTGCTGGGAAGCCTTGGTACTTTGGATAACATTGTCATGTAAGGCTGAGGCCTGACGGGAATGGATCGGACATGGGGATTCACGCGCTGGCGCAGCAAAGTTTGCAGACACTCCTTGCGATAGAAACAATACACACAACTAGCTTTACCTTGGAATTCCTTGTTGAAGCAATCACACTCAGCTTTGGTAGCCTCCTGCGAGACGAAGTGGAGAGGCCAGTAGGCTGCAGCATAGGCCAGGTACTGGTACTGCCTTTTCTCGGCAAGGCTGCTCTTAGATGGTATTTCGATACCGGGTAGCAGTAAATACAACAGACACGTTCGTGATATTGTAATATGCGACTCTGGCATCTGGAAGCGACCTTGCCAATCACCTTTGCTTTTGGAACCTGTGAGGAATTCTCTCGCCGTCTGGTGAATAAAAGATATCTTCGAATCGTACACGTTAATAAAAAGGCCAGACAGATTTGTAACAAAGCTTCGAAAGCTCTCTCTTGACCACATTGCGGAATCGAGTTCTGAGAGTGATGTGAACTCACTTTCTTTTCCAATAGCTAATGTCAATGCAGCATTCGCCTCGTCAAGGGTAAGCGGCCTTTCCGCAGCAAGCATTATTCTGAGGAGAGCTTCCGTCCGTGATTGATTTGTGCTTCGGCTTAAGATCTTATCGTATGCTTTAGACACTTCAGATGGAAGATTGGACAACAACTTTTCAATATCACGCCGCCTTCCGTAGTTAGTAGGACTCTTCTTAATAATGTTGAATGTTAGGTGTAACCAAAGATATGTAAGAGCTGGGGCCACCAGACACGGCCCACCCCCCCATTTTACACCAAAAGTTACACTTTTTATAATTTAATAGCTCGCCATATTCTTAATCAAATTTTATAAAATTGAAGAATTGGATTAAGATTTATTTAAATTTAATTATATTAAAAATTCTAAAATTAATATCTTAAATTGCAAGTTTTATATATAAGTAAAGTGAAAAATATTAAAATTTTCTTAAATTTATATGTAAATTAAGCGATTTTACTTCTCTTTCATAATTAACTACATACAATTTTTGCATTTCACATTTAATTTAATTTCTAAATCGTACAAAAGATGTATTTAGTAAAGATTAAGAATATAAGAAGTTTTTATTAACTTAAATTAACGCGTTGTAGAGATATGGATAGGCGTAAAAGGGGTGCTTTGGTGTAAAATGGTGGGGTGGGCCGTGTTTAGTGGCCCCAGCTCTTACGATGCACCATGCCCTTAAGATGTTCAGAGATCTTTTTCTTATCCTCAGTGGTAAAACGAGATGTAATAGACAGGAGTCTATGATCGATGACAAAATCAATCTCTTTACGAATTTCATCGGAATTTTCAGCACCGTCAAGGTGCAGATATGCTTGACTTTCTGGGACTCCCTGGAAAGATGTTTCAAGATAGTCGTATGGGCGACTGGTGACAAGAAACTTGAGTTTCGATAGTTTTTCCCTCGGAGAATGGAATTCCTTGAAAGCTCTGATCAATTCCTGTCTGCTGCCCTCCTTGCATTCGTCTAAAGCATTGAGGACAACAATGATTTCTCCAACATTTGAAGACGTGACGCAAGCTAAGAAGATCCGCCATAGCTCGGAAAACTTCTTAAAGAGTGTTCAATCATGTGCTTTGTGGCTCTCAAGCGCAAGCTCGACCAGTTCAGTAGTGGAAGGGTTAGTAAAGAGCTGGTGCAGAATCGCACACATAGCATGAGCACTATCCATATTGCCCTCACCCCCATCCTTAAAAAAGAAGTAACAGACATTTAACTCTCTGCTAGTCTTAGCCTCAATAGAAGACAGCGTGATTTCGATTGTGGTAGTGCATGTGGTCAACTGTCCCTGGTCAATCAGAAATCTTGACAGAACTGACTTGCCACGTCCAGGGCCAGCAGAAACCCAGAAGAGATCGGATGACATGCTGTGACGCCACTGGCAATATCTCTCGTCTTTCAGGAACCACTCGCACATGCCGGGGTCCCTAATTGGGTTAAAGTCCTTGTTCCTTTTGTAATTATTTGCCGCTTTTAAAAGGCTTCGAAGTAGTTCTATTTCCTTTTCATCCTGTCGATACTTTTTCATAGTATGGAGAATATCTTCTTAGATGACCCGCGAGTTCTGCGCCTCTTGTAATTAATTGTTTTTATTTCGTTGAATCTCTTTTTGAAATAACGAATTAATAAGCTTTTAGTATTCTTTGTTCAATTTATTAACTTTCTCAATTTTTTAGTTTAGAAATCACAGCTGATTAGATTTTGCCATGCATAGAAAATTTGCGTTCTAGAATAATAGCAAATTACATAAATTTAATATATAAAATTTTTAAAATATAATTTAATTAAAGTTTTTATAAGTTTTAAATAAGTTTTTTTTTATATCGATTACTTTTTATATTAATTACTTTATTTAATTTTTATTATTTTTTAATTTTACGTTGTTTTTTTAAATAATAATAATAAATAAATAAATAATATTAATTTTAATCGAATTTATTATATATAATTATTAAATTATTATTATAATATAATATTTATAATATTAAAATATAATATTTTTAAACTCGATATAAATAATAATTAAATTATTCAAATTAAAGTTTTTAATAAAATAAAAATAAACTCGAGATTTCAAAAGCTTAAATATATTATACAAAGAGCCGCTTATTAAAATTGCTTTACCAATATTATATACACAGGTAACACTTTTCACGGACATCGCATAGCCATAGCACAGAGTATCGTAACATATAGTATTGCCGCGCCTATGTGCCTCAGTCCTTCTCTTGGTGATATGTAACCCATGCCGGGTCCTATTACCACAATCTCTAAGTCAGTATACCTCTGTTAGATAATTGGAAATGGGAAGTGGATCTTAGAAGAATATTTTAAGAAGAGACCTGAATGTTATTTTTGCTTCAAAAGCAGCAAGAAAGGGGCATATCTTTCGAGTTGAGAAGATGTGACTTACATTCCACGGCTTATCTTTGTGCAGATCATATCGCTTTGCACTTTGAACGTAAGGCACGATTCCGTCCAACTAACTCTTCGTTCCTGGTTCCAGTAGACCCACAATCAAATGACCAGGTACCACTACACCGCATTCAAAGTTAGTACATTTGACAAGCTTCACGTTGCAGGTCGTCTCGTTCCCCTTCTTGTCTTGCTGTAACGCTCCCCACGCACTTTGGGATAGGTTTGCAGATCCCACATAGATATAATTGGGTGGAGCGGTCGTGTCTCGTAGGCTATAAGCTATAATGAGCTTCTGGTGAAATAGCCGTCCAGTGTCTTTAGATTTGTAGTGGTGAAAAAGGTTCTTGATTACGTCAGGTGCCATTTCCCACGGACGGGTGTGGCACCCAATGTTGGAAGCTCCACGCTGAGCCGATTGATACGCCCCCTTCACATCCCCCACAGTCGGATAGAACAATCTCAAATCTGGGACGTCACAGCCCTTACCGGCGACTTCAATCGTCTTCCTTCCCAAGGCACAACTATGGAAGCCATGGAGCCACTTGCCAGATAGGTCGCCGATACTAGCTGTGCATACTTCGAGCCTCAACTCTTCTTTGTTACACAGGGAGTCTTGGCGGTCTTTGTCAAAAGTTCCTTTTCCTGGGGGTGATCGAAACAGTGGCCGTATCGTAGATTGTGGCGCGTCGAGGTCATCGTCCCGCTCATCGTCCCCAAAGGCTTCCGTATCTACCAGACTCCGTGTCTCGGCTCCTTCAATCTCATTATGGGTTGATCTTAAGTTGAGATCTTGCACAACACGTCTCAGGCGCAGTAGACCATGCTTTTCTGCTTTGACACCAGAGCAAACACCCGGAATGGAGGTGACTAAATGTACCTTGACTGTAGAATAATCGTACATCCCTCGGACGGAGGCGACAAAAGCATCCGGGGTCCCAAGAGCTTGCAGATGTGCCAGAAGGTCTATCTCAAAGGGAGATAGCCCATGTTGTGCTCGAGAAGGAAGCTTTGGTAGGTCATGGATATACCAGTGGTTGTCGCCTAAAAGGGTGTCGATATCCATCATATTGCAAGAGGTGATGACGAGTCGCAGGAAGTCGGGGTATACTAGAAGGAGGATCTTAGAGTGCGATGAGCCAGAACACCAAGCGTAGAATGCATGGAAGTTCTTCCCGTACCGATGACTATGAAGCCGACAGAGATTCGGGCTGATACTTTCCAGCTGTTTGGCACTCAACTTCGTTTTGCCTTTGAAGGTAATACCTGCCTGGCTGCTTGCTATACGCGCCGTTGGATCCTGATTGGCGTCTCTCCCAATATAGATCTGTATATTTCACTGATGTGAGTCGGTGAGTGTTGCAGTGAGAGGGGCACACTTACGGGTACCGCATTAGACGAATGCGAAAGAGGAAGATATGGAAAGAGTTCTTCGTTGGCGATGAAGAAGGAGAACACACACGCCGAGATGAGATGCTGTTTGTCTATCAGGTCTTTCAGATTGACACAGTTCTTGGTCGTCTGCCTGCCCGGCGTACGAGTGATGCGAATCCCCCCATTCGGATAGGTCATCGTGATTTTTGATGAAGAGATAGAAGCTGAGACATGCGGGTCAGCTTGAGGAGAGCAATTCGTCTAGGGATGCGCTTACATGGTTGTACTGCCAGTGAGGAAGGGCCCGAAGACGAGCTGGAAATACTTGTAGGGAAAGAAGTGGGGCGTTTTACGCCGTCTATTCTCATCTCTTCTTCGGCCTTTCGTTTCATTCTCGTACTTCGCTCTCTGGGTTGATCTTCGATGGATGGCGGGGCGGCGGTATGAAAGGCCTCATTCTCGATCTCGATCTCGAGCATGGACAATCGAATCGCCTCTTGGAGTTGCTGCTCTTCCTCGAGCAGCTCCGCGTGTTCTCGCCGGGGCGCCGCGAGCACTCGTCTATGAAGTCAGTGGGGTCCCTGATTGATGGTATCTTGAATGTCCTACGTACTCGAGACCTTCATCCATCATTACTGTGTTACAGGAAAGCGCAATCTGTTAAATTGAAGGTATTATATTGCTGGCGAGTAAAAGCGTACAATGAGGTTGTGGTTGAAAATGCGCTTTGTGTTGAAGTGCGTAGAGTTGAGTTGAGTTGCGCACGCAACAAAGATGCTTGGGTTTGAATTCTAGGACGGATAATGCAAGTTACAATAGAACTATATATAGTCACGGGACGATTTAACGCTTAGCGTCAGGGGTTAATTCCTCGCTAAATAAAGTAGCTTCTTATATTGGCTACTTTTTTATATCGATTATTATTTATATTAAAAATAGTAATTTTTATTAATTTATTAAAAAAACGTATATATTTTTAATAAAAATTAAAATAATTTAATATATATATATATCAAAATAATATAAATAAATACGATTTTATAAATTTTATTATTATTTTTCGACGGAAAAACGAAAAAAAAGTATAAAATGTCGAAGATTATTATTATAATAGGCATTACTAATACCTAGGTTCGAGCCAACCTCTAACTTAGTACACGTATCGACTAATCTCTGAATACAAGGCTCGTCGGTTGCCGATACTTCCTTATGCGTCTTAGAATGGCGAGTTCGAGACGTTACACGGAACCCATCAAGTGAGGCCGCTCAAGTCTTGGCAGCAATTGGAGTTGAGATCGTCAAAGCCAATATCGATGATAAGCTGTCCTTCTTTCCAGCCTTCGAGGGCGCAACTGTGATCTTCTCCAACACAGGCTTTTTCGTCCACTTGCCAAACGCGTTGGCATCCAGAGACTTGCTCTCAGGGTGCACGCCTAACAAACGCGTGTTTGATCTTGAAGTTGCCCGATGTATCAACATTGTAAAACAACTGCCTCTCCAGCAGTTATAAAGAACTTGAAACGTTTCATACTCTCGTCATTGTGCGACGCCCGGAAATGGAGTGGCGACAAGTTCACTAGTGTAGATTATTATAATTTTAAAGCAGAGATAATTCGGGTCACTTAAATTCGATTCTCGGAACTAGTAACGCGAACGAATATATTACAAATTAAATATTATATTATTAATATGAGTACAATTATATAAAAATTTTCGATTTAATTATTTACTATAATAATTCGAAAAAACAATAAAAATTACAAAATAAAATAACTCAAAAAATACTTATAAATTTCAAAAAAAATTAAATCTATTAAATCTTTAAATCAAACAATAAAATTACACGAAACATCGCAATTAAAACTATTAAATAAATCTAATAAAAAAAAATCACAAAAAAAAAATAATAAAAATAAAAATATTATTATAAATTTTTTCTTCGATTTTAAAAAACTTATTATTTATCGAAAAACGTTTTTTTTTACACTATTTAAAACAATAATTTTTATATCGATTTTTTTTTAATTCAATATTTAAATTCAAACAAAAACATTTTATAATAAAAAACTTTTTTACAATAGAAAATTTTTTTTATTTTCGATTTTATTATTATTTAATAATATTATATTATTTAATTATTCAATCGCAAAACTAATAATACTAATCGAATTTTTTTCTTTTTAATAATCACATTTTCAAAATTCAATCATAAATTACAATTCAATATTTATTTTAATTCAAATAATTAAAATTAAAATTTTAAATTTTTTATTTTCTTAAATTTTTATTCAATTTACAATAAACGATTTATTTCATTTTCAAATCTTTCAATTATTTTATTATCAATTTAATTCTTTTTTTAAACTCAATAAAAACACATTTTAATCAAATTAATTTTTTTAAAAAAATATTTTTCTATCTCAAAAAACTAAAAACAAAACTTTTTAAAAATTAAAATATAACTCGAATTACAAAAATAAAAAAATAAATAAATAAAAACTATATAAAACTATTTTATCGTATCAATTTATCAACAATTTACACTTTTTACTTTTCGATTTATTATTCGAAATTATTTTACTGAAAAAACTAATTAATTAATTTACTTCTCAAAATTCGAACTCTAAAAAAAATATTAAATTTACAAATCAATATATTTATTATTTCAAACTACAAAAAAATATTCTATTTATCAAAATCAAAATCGAAAATCAAATCAAAATCTTTTTTATTTCCAATAAATATATCTTATTATATTTTCAACAAAATAATAATTCTCTCAATTTTTTTAATTTTTATTTCTTTTTTATTTACTTTTTTTCTTTCAATAAAATATTTTTTTTTATTTTTTTAAATATTATTTTTTTTATCGAGTTTTTCGAATTTCGATCTTTTTAAAAAATTATAATATTACTATAATAAAAACATTAAAAAATAATAATTATAAAATATTTTTTTTTAATTAACAATAAAACGTAAAATATAATAAATATTTTAAATAATCAAAAGTTTTTAATAAAAAAATAAATTTTTAAAATTAAAAAAAAAATTTATAAAATTTTTTTTTAATATAAAATACAATAAATAATTCGAAACTTTAAATAATAATACGATTTTAATTTTAATAAAACGTTCGTTTTTATAATTAAATTTATAAACTATAAAATTATTTTTACTTTTATTATCGCTTATAATTAGAAATTGAAATAAATAAATATTAAAACTATTTTTTTTTATAATAAAATGGAAAAAAAATTTATATCGATTTTTCTACTAATTATAACGTCTTTAAAACGATCAAATTCAATAAAACTCTTTATAGTCTCAAATAATCTTTTCAAATATAATATAATACTTTAATTTTTTTTTTTATCGAATTCGATTTTCAATCTCTAAATACAAATTTCTCAATTTTTACTAAAAAAAAACAATTATTACTATTTACATTAACGACTTTTTTATTACTAATAATTCGATAATTAATATTAACGATTTAAAAAATTATTTCAAACGTCAATTTCAAATATTTAATCTCGATTTATACTATTTTTATTTCAAAATAAAAATCAATCGAAATCATCAAAATTGCACTTTTCGTATCTTTTAAAAAATCTATTTTCATAAAATCTTTAAAAATCATTTTATAACGAATTATACTTCGATTCATATTTCAATAAAAATCTTTAATCGTTTTACTTTTATCGATATCTACTATTAAATTAACAAATATTTTCAATAATAATATTAATCTACGATCAATTTTCTTATATACACTATATTTAATATACAATTCGATTTAATATTTATAATTTCAATTATAAATCGATTTATTTTTAATTTTTTTTCGATTTATATATCTATCGTAAAACAAATTTTTCAATACTTTAAATCTATTCTCTTTATAAAATTTCTTTTCTAAGAATTTATTAAACTTTTAATAAATTATACAAATTTTAATTAAACTAATAATTCGAATACTCAATACTCTACTTTCAAATATATATTCAACGTTAAATCTACGATTATCTCTTGATTTTTTAAACACTAATTTACAATTTTACTTTTTTCATACAAAACGAAATATATCGATCAAATAAACACTATTAAAAAAACTATATAACTATAAAAATTCTTTAAATAAATTTACTCGAATTTGAATTTTAATTTTAATACAATTATTATCTACAAAAACAATCAAAAAACTATTACTTTAATTAAAAATTCGCAATTTTATAATCGATTAAAATATATTAATATTTAATACTATTTTGTACGAAAAAAAATCGCTAAAAATCGTATAAAATTAAAATATATCTCAATATCAAAATAAATTACAAACAATTTGATTAAAATTTTATATCGAAACAAATTTTAAATTTTTAAAAAAACTATAAAAATAAAATAATATAAAATATTTTTATTCAAAAATTTTTTTTTTTTTAATTATTATTTATATTTCTCGTTTTTAATTTAAATCGATTTTTTATTATTCAATAAATATTCTATTTAATTACTTTCGATTTTCTTTTTTTTGTTTATCGAATTATTCGAATTTTTATTGTATTTTAATTTTTGTTTTTATTCGATATCAATTTCAAACTTCGAATCGAATTTTACTTTTTTCGATTACTATTTTTCTATAAAATTTTTTTTATTGGATTTTAATTATAATTTATCGAAAATATATTTTAATATTAAATATATAAAAATTAATCTCTATCTTTGTATCTAATCTATAAAAATTTTCATTGAAATAAAAATATCAAAATAAAATTTAATTTCATTTCTCAATTTTCTATTTTATACAAAGCATATAAAAAACTCTATTTCTTTATTTAAAATACATATAATAAATACTTTATTCTATTTTCTAACAAAAACGCGTAATAAAATCGATTGATTTTTTAATTTTAATAAATCGTTTTAAACGAAAAATATTTAATATTCGATAAATTCGATTAAAGTTTTTTACTTTTTTCTAATTATTATATTTATATCGATTTTTAATAATAAAATAATTTTAATATTATTACTTTTTTTAAACGAGTATTTTTTTATTATATATTATTTTAAACGAAAATTATTTATTGTATTTCGTTTTATAAACGAGTTTTTTTATATTAATCGTATTATTTTTAAATTTAAATTTCGTAATAAA
This sequence comes from Acephala macrosclerotiorum, assembly GCA_014904845.1. Taxonomy (NCBI): domain Eukaryota; kingdom Fungi; phylum Ascomycota; class Leotiomycetes; order Helotiales; family Mollisiaceae; genus Acephala; species Acephala macrosclerotiorum. Next base: position 18,075 of record MU119647.1, on the reverse strand, counting down.
ATACGATTTAAATAATTATTATATAGTATAATTAAAATCGCTCATAATAAGAAATTCATCGATTTTATAATAAAAATCGAATTAATTTTTTTCGTTTTTAAAAATTAAAACGAAATTAAAATTTTTTTTTTATAAATATTTTAATTTTTTTAATTATTATTTAAAATCGAATATAATAATATAAATCGCGTATATCAATAAACGAGATTTTAATTTAAAAAATAAAATACGATATTAAAAAAATGTTTTTTAAAACTCGTTATAAATACGAAATAAAAACATTGATAAAAAATTTTCAATCGTTTAAAAATAAATTTTAAATCGATTTATAATTAATTAAATTCGTTTTTTTTATTAATAATAAAAAATTTTACGAGAAAAAAAATAAATCTAAAAATAAATCTAAAAAAAAAAAAACTCGTTTAACGAATAATTAAAAATTACAAATAATTATTTTAATATTTAAAAATAGTTTATATATTGTAAAATTGAAAATATTCGTAGAATTTAAAAAAAAACGTAATTCTCTTAGAAATCGGTATTTACAAATGAAAAAATACTATTATTATTACTTATAATTAATATTAAATTATAAATTTTATCGAGAATATTAATAAAAATATTATATGTATTTTAAATAATATTTTCGAGATAATAAAATTATTAATTAAAATTTTATTAAATAAAACGATATCGAGATTACGATTATTCGAATTAAAAAAGTATTTTTTTTATAAGAAATACAATCGAAAAATATAAAATATAACGCTTTATCGATTTTATATTTTTTTTTATTTATTTCGCTTTTTTATTTAATTTATTTAATTCGTTTAATTCGCTCGAACTTTTAGTATTTTTTTTAATTTAAATCAAAACTCGTTTACGATCGTTTTTAGCGTTTTATATTAAACGTAAAAAAAATATATCTAATTATAATAATATATTTATAAGAATATTTTCAATTAATATAATCGAATATTATTATTAAAATTTAAAGAATTTTTTTAATTAATAAAAAAACGCGATAAAAAATAAACGAAAATAAATTTTTTTTTATTTAAAGTTTAAATAGTAATATTTTTTTTATTAAAAGACATTTTAAAATAAAAATAAAAAAATTTAATTTAAAATTTAATCGAATTATTTAATCGATAAAAAGATTTTTTTTATAAAATAAAATTAAAATAATTTAAATCGAAACGTATTTACGATTTATTTTAATTTTAAAAAACTTTTTAATATCGAGTTTTTTTCTTTTTAATTTAAAGTTTAATAAAAACTTAAAAAAATTTTAAACTTGAAAAAAAAAAAAAAAAAAAAATTTTATTTAAAAAAAAAAATTAATTTAAAAAAAAAAAAAAAAAATAAAAAAAAAAAAAAAAAAAAAAAAAAAAATTTTATTTAAAAAAAAAAATTCATTTAAAAATGAAAAAAATTTATATTTGTAAAATAAAAAAAATATTTAAATTATTTTAAAATATTAAAAATAATATAAAATTTAAATTTGAAATAAATAAAAAAAAACTATAAATAAAACTATAACGAAAATATATATATTTTAAATTATTTCGAGAAATAATTCTCGAGTATTTAAAATTGTTTAAATTATCGAAATATTTTATATTTTTTTTAGATTTTTTAAAAAAAGTAAAAATTTAAAAAGTGATCGTTTTTAGTTTAAATTTAATTAATTATATTTATAGTAAATAAATAAAATTTAATTAATTTAGATTTTATGTAAAATTAATTAAAAAAAATTAATTAAAGTAATTGAAAATTCGAGAAATAAAAAAAAAAAATAAGAAAAAAAAAATTGAATAATAAAAAATGAATAAAATTTCGAACTATAAAAAATAAGTAAATAAATAAGTAATTTTCAAATAAATAAATAATCTCGTACGAAATTCGAGTTTATAATTTGTTAAAAAGTATAAAATAAATATTTATTATTAATAATATATAAAAAAAACGAATTTTTTTTATATATAAAAAAAGTAAAAAAAGTCTTATTTTGATATTATTTTCTTAAAAATATTAATCGTTTATTTAATAATATAAAATTAATAATTTTTCGTTTTTTGATTACGTTTTCGATTTATAATCGTTAAATTGTCTTATTATTTTTATATAAATTATCGATTAAATTTTTAATATAAAAATTTTTTAATTAAATTCGATTAAAACGTTTTTTAATTAAACGATTTTTTATTAAAAAATCTTTTAATTTTTTTAAATAATAAAAAAAATTATATTCAAAAATCGAAATTTAATTTAAATATCGATAATAAAATCGATTTATTTAATTTTTATTTTTATTTTTAATAATTAAATTTTTTTAATTTTATCGATTTATTTGAAAAAAAATATTTTTAATAATTAAATTTATTTAATTTAATCGAATTTTTTTTTTTAAAAAACGAATATTATATATTATTCGATATAAAAAACGAATTCGAAAAATAATAAAAATATTTATAATATTTTTATTTTTAAAAAATTATATTTATTTTATTTATCGAAAATAAATTAAATTTTAATATCGAATTAAATTATTTAAATATATTTTTTTAATTATTTGTATTTTTAATAATTTTTCGATTTTTTCGATTTAATTTTTTTTTATATTAAATTTATTATTAATATATATAATCTTTTTTTTTCTCGTTTTATTTCGCATTTTACAATAAATACTTTTTATTATTTTTTCTCGATTATACGAACTCGAATAATTTTTTCGAATTTTAAATATTTAAACAAATTATAAATTATTCGTAATACAAATAATAAAAAACGATAATATAAAATTTTTTTTTTTAATAAAAAATAAAAAATAAATAAAAATAAATTATTTAAATAATTATAAATTATTTACAAAAAAATAAATATTTCGAATTAAATATAATATTATAATTTTTTTTTATAATATAAAATATAATAAATAATTCGCGATTTCAAATAATAATAAAAAAATCGATTTTTATAAATTTTTTATTTCGATAATAAAATCGATAAATTATAAAATTATTTGGATTTTTATTATTATTTATAATTAAAAAATTAATTAAATAAATATAAAATTTTTTTTTTTTATAAAAAAATCAATATTAAAATTTATATCGATTTATTTATCGAATATAACGTTTTAAAAACTATTAAACTAAATAAAACTTTATATAATCTCAAATAATTATCTCGTATATAATATAATATTTTTATTAATTTCTTTTTAAAATGAAATTTCAAGTTTTTTAATATCGATATTTTTATTTTTTATTAAAAAAATACAATTATTATTATTTATATCGACGATTTTTTTATTATTAATAATTTATAAAAAAATATTAATACTATTAAAAAATCGTTTAATTTTTATTTTTATATATTTAATTTTAATTTATATTATTTTCATTATTTTTTTCGTTTTTTATAAATAATTTATTTTCGAAATTTTTTGAAAAATAATAATATATTGATTTATTTTATTATTAATATTTTAATAAAATTAATAATTTATTTAATTTTAATCGAAAAAAACTATTAAATAAATTTTTTTAATAAATATATTAATTTATTATCGATTTTTTTATATATATTATATTCGATATATAATTCGATTTTATTTATATCGTTTTAATTATTAATTTATTTATTTTAAACTCGATTAAAATATATTTAATATAAAATTATTAAATATATTAAATAAAAAAATATAATTAAAAAACGATTTAATTTTGAAATTTTTTTAAATAAATTAATTTTAGCGATTTAAATACGAATATTATTATTATTTATAAAAAAAATTAAAATATTATTATATTTATAAAAAAAATTTAATTTTACGTTTAAATTAAATATATTAATATTTAATATTATTTCGTTTATAAAAAAATTATTAAAAAAAAATTGAAATATATTTATACGTTACAATACATTACAAATAAATTAATGAAAATATTATTAAAAAAAATCGATATAAAAGTTTCAAATAATTATAAAAATCGAATAATTCTTAGAATTAAAAAAAAAATTTTTTATTTAATTAATCGTTTATAGATTAATTCGATTTCGATTCGAATATATTTAATTATAATATTAGTTTTATTTATATTGTTTAAATAATTATTATATAAAATATTTTAAATCAAAATATAATTTTTATTTAAAATTTTAATTTTTATTATTAATATTTTATTATTAATTTTTATCGTTTTATTTATTTATTATTTATTAATTTTTTATAAACTTTTTTTTTATATAATTTTAATTTTAATTTATCGAAAATATAATTAAATATTATATATAGTATATAAAAACTTTTAAATTCGTTCGTTTAAAATATATAAAAATATTTGATCGTATAAAAATATTAAAATAAAAATATTTTTATTTTTTTTGTATATAAATTTTTTTTTGTTTTTTTTATTTATTATTAATAATAAAAAATACTTATTTTATATTTTTTAATAATTTTCGTTTATTTTAAATTTTTTTTTTAATTGAAATATAAAAATCTTTTTTAAAATAAAAATATTTAATAAAATATTTAATCTCGATATAATATAATTTTTTATAATAATTATAAAAATCTCGAATATTTAATAAACGATTATTAACTATAAAAACGATTTCGATTTTAATAACGAATTAATTTTATCGTTATTTTTCATCGAACGCTTTTTAAATTATCGTATTTTATTCGATTGTAAATTATTAAACGTTTAAATAAAATTATAAAATTATTAAAATATCGTAATAAAAATTTCATATATAAATTTAAACTTTTAAAAAAAAACGAAAAATTAATTAAACGAATATAAAAATTACTATTTTATAAAAAAATTTTAATTTATTATTAATTTAAAAAAATTAATTCAAAAAATTAATAATATTTTTATATTCGATTAAAATAAAAATATAAAAACGTATAATAAAATTAATTAATTTTTTTATTTTAATAAATTATTTTAAATAAAAAATATTTAATATTTAATAAATTTAATTAAAAATTTTTACTTTTTTTTAATTATTGTATTTATATCAATTTTTAATAATAAAATAATTTTAATATTATTATTTTTTTAAATAAATATTTTTTTATTATATATTATTTTAAATAAAAATTATTTATTGTATTTCGTTTTATAAATAAATTTTTTTATATCGATTATATTATTTTTAAATTTAAATTTTATAATTAAATACAATTTAAATAATTATTATATAATATAATTAAAATCGTTTATTATAAAAAATTTATTAATTTGATAATAAAAATTGAATTATTTTTATTTTTATTTTTAAAAATTAAAATAAAATCAAAAAAATTTTTTTTATAAATATTTTGATTTTTTTAATTATTATTTAAAATCGAATATAATAATATAAATTGCGTATATCGATAAACGAAATTTTAATTTAAAAAATAAAATATAATATTAAAAAACTTTTTTTAAAACTCGTTATAAATATAAAATAAAAACATTAATAAAAAATTTTTAATTATTGAAAAGTTTTTTTTAAATTAATTTACAATTAATTAAATTCGTTTTTTTATTAATAATAAAAAATTTAACAAAAAAAAAAAATTTAAAAATAAAAAAATTCGATTTACAAATAATTAAAAATTATAAATAATTATTTCAATATTTAAAAATAATTTATATACTGTAAAATTAAAATTATTTATAAAAAATTTTTAAAAATCAATATTTATAAATAAAAAAAATATTATTATTATTATTTATAATTAATATTAAATTGTAAATTTTATTAAAAATATTAATAAAAATATTAAACGTATTTTAAATAATATTTTCAAAATAATAAAATTATTAATTAAAATTTATTAAATAAAACAATATTAAAATTACAATTACTCGAATTAAAAAAATATTTTTTTTATAAAAAATATAATCGAAAAATATAAAATGTAATATTTTATCAATTTTATATTTTTTTTAATTTTTTTTTTTTTATTTAATTTATTTAATTTATTTAATTTATTTAATTATTGTAATAATATTTATAAAAATATTATTATTAAAATTTGAAAAACTTTTTCAATCAATAGAAAAACGTAATAAAAAATAAACGAAAATAAAAAAAAATTTATTTAAAATTTAAATAATAATATTTTAAAATAAAAATAAAAATTTTTTTAATTTGAAATTCGATTAAATTATTTGATTAATAAAAAGATTTTTTTTGTAAAATAAAAATAAAATAATTTAAATTAAAACGTATTTATAATTTATTTTAATTTTAAAAAATTTATTAATATCGAGTTTTTTTTTTGATTTAAAATTTAATAAATATTTAAAAAACTTTCAAATTTAAAAAAAAAAAAAATTACAAATAAAATTATAATAAAAAATATATATATTTTAAATTATTTTAAAAAATAATTTTTTAGTATTTAAAATTGTTTAAATTGTTAAAATATTTTATATTTTTTTAAATTTTTTAAAAAAAATAAAAATTTAAAAAATAATTATTTTTTATTTAAATTTAATTAATTATATTTATAATAAATAAATAAAATTTAATTAATTTGAATTTCATATAAAATTAATTAAAAGAAATTAATTAAAATAATCGAAAATTCGAAAAATAAAAATAAAAAAAATAATAAAAAAAATAAATAATAAAAAATAAATAAAATTTCGAATTATAAAAAATAAATAATTGAATAAATAATTTTTAAATAAATAAATAATTTTATACGAAATTTGAATTTATAATTTGTTAAATAATATAAAATAAATATTTTTTATTAATAATATATAAAAAAAAATAAAGAAATTTTATATATAAAAAAAATAATAAAAGTTTGATTTTAATACGAATAAATTATTTATTTTTAATAAATATAATTCGATAAACTTTTAATCGATTTTGTTTTTTATAAAAATTTTATAAAATTTATAAATTATATTTTTTTTTTATTATTATTTTGTAATTATTTAATTATTTATTTTTTATTTTAATATTTGAAATAATTTTTAAAATAAATAAAACAATTTATAATTTCGTTTTTAAATTTAATAATATATATTTATATTAATTTAATTTTATTATATATCAATATAATAAAAAATCGATTATTATTAAATTTTTTAATAAAAATTAAATTAATTATATTAAAATAAATTAAATTTATTAAATATTTTTTTAATTTAATAAAATAATTATACGATTTTTATTTACTTTTTGATATAATATATATAGTGCAAATATATAATTTATTTTTAAATTTTATTATAAAATTAATTGAAAATTTATTGAGTTTTTAAATATTAAAATAATTCATATAATTATATTAAATATATTTATTTTAAATAATTATATAAATTTTAAATAATTTGAACAAATAAAAAATTCATTTAATTGAAATTTTGATTATTAGAATAATAATTACTATAAAATAATACAAAAAAAATTATTTAATTCAATTAAAAAATTAAAAATTATTTTATATAATAATATTAATTTTATATTTATTAATTATTTACAAAATTGAATTTTCGTAAAATTATAAACAAAAAATTTTATTTTTAAAAAATTGAAAAATCAAAATAAAATTATATAATTTTATAAACGAATATTATTTAATATTAATAAAAATACATATTATTAATTTATTATTTAAATTTAAAATCGAAATTAAAATATTTTCAATTTTTTTTAAATTTGATTTATTTTTTTATATTTTTATATAATTTGAAATTATTAAATCGAAAATTAATAAATTGAAATCGATTTACAATAATATAATTAATATAATCAATATTAATAATTTAATCGTTTTTAAAAAATTTAATAAAAATCCAAAAAAATTATATTAAAAAAAAATATATATATAAAAATCGATTTATTATTAATAATTAAAAATTAGAAATTGTAAATTATAATCGTAATTATATTAATAAATTTTACAAATAAAATAAAAAACAATATAAATTCGATTAAAATTTTTCGTATTATTCGATTTTTATTTATTATTATTATTATTTTTTAAATATTAAAAAAAATTTTAAAGTAAAAATATTTAATAAAATATTTAATTTCAATATAATATAATTTTTTATAATAATTACAAAATTTTAAAACGTTTAATAAATGATTATTAATTATAAAAACAATTTTAATATTAATAATAAACGAATTTTATTATTGTTTTTTATCGAATATTTTTTGAATTATTATATTTTATTAAATTATAAAAATTTTAAACGTTTAAATAAAATTATAAATTTATTAAAATATTATAATAAAATTTTTATATATAAATTCAAATCTTTAAAAAAATCGTAAAATCAATTAAATAAATATAAAAATTATTATTTTATAAAAAAAATTTAATTTATTATTAATTTAAAAAAAAATTTAATTCGAAAAATTAATAATATTTTTATATTTAATTAATATAAAAATATAAAAACGTATAATAAAATCAATTAATTTTTTTATTTTAATAAATTATTTCAAATAAAAAATATTTAATATTTAATAAATTTAATTAAAAAAAAAATTGTTTTAATTATTATATTTATATCGATTTTTAATAATAAAATAATTTTAATATTATTATTTTTTTTAAACGAATATTTTTTTATTATATATTATTTT
>MU119646.1:0-34250 GCA_014904845.1 Acephala macrosclerotiorum | reverse complement strand
CCATGAGAGAAAGTAAATTTGATTCTCTATTTTCAATTTGATGAGAAAAGGATAACTGATTGATTTAATATAGATTTTTGAAGTGAAGGTACTGAAAAGTTCGACCGCTCGCTAATCTCGCTTAAAGTGGCCGGGAGCAATGGCCGCAACTCTTACAATTTGCATCAATGTATCTTGGATGCCACGATGAAGTATCAAGACATCAGACCTCTCATCTATCGACCTCGAGGCTTGTTTATCTGGTGGGATACTCGTCAGTATCAATGATTTTAACTGAAACATCTCTTGGTACTGCATTCATCGGCCGGGATCGTAAACTAGAACTCGAAATGCAGGATCTCATCTCTCAAGTCCATCAACATCGAGACGTGTTGGTCTTGTATGAAGCTCATCAGCACGATTGGACCCATCTTAGTCATTATGGTCCTCCCTCTAAGTTGCGATTGTGAAGTGCTGTTCCTCTCTCTGGGTATCAGGCTCGAGGCTCGATGTCCATCTTCGGCGCTGTGGGAATTGAAGCTCTTTCAACGGCCTGCCAATCGCGATAAGGAAGTAAACATATATGACTTGTAGAACTAGGATAGTATTTCCCAGAAACAATAGAGAAGGCCTAAAGAAAGTGTTGGGACCTGAGGGGAACAATATTAAAACGTCATTGCCTACACGTGATCTTGAATGACTGAATCAATTTGTGCTAGAAAGTCTCAGGGCTGTATCAGACGAAAGAACTTTGAGATGAAAACGAGTACTAGATTATATATAAGAATAGGAAAGATGAAGGGTGGTTCGTAAGCCCTTAATCGGATGAGCCGGGTTCGTGATTTCCTAGTCATGTGGAGGCGAATTGATTTGATAAGTCTCGATCTCACTTTCCACACGACAATTTCACTTACTTAATGCCACGCACCTCATTCTTTTTTATGACGCTGGAGGTAGCGCAATGCTCATTTGGTATATTGTACAAACATCTAATGCAGCCCTCTCCTATGCTTCCGCTAAAGCCGTATGTTCGGCAGCACACGAAGAGTATATCTAAAAGTACAAGCGCGCTGTCTAGTTCTCATCTTCGTTATCCGTGAAGTACTCGAAGTCTCCAGGAACCTCAGCCTCAGCCCCACCTTCCTCATCTTCATCAACTGCAGTCAGGACACCAGCTGCTGCAGCGGCGCCAGATCCAGACGCCTCACCTTGGGCATCGGCTTGTCGGCGGAGATTAAACGACTCATTGCGTAAGTCTTCCAATGTGGTTGGTGCGGCCGCCTTCTCAATTGATGCCTTCTTCAACTTCTCCTCCAACAAGACTTTCTCTTCCTTGGGTTGAGTATCGATCATTAGGATGACACCTCCGGTTGGCTTCTTGACTGGCTTGTAGCGGCCTGCTGGGAAGCTGATGAATTTGAGCTGGGCAGGAAGAACACGGGACATGTTCTCAATATCATAGCCAACCTTTTCCTTCTCCAACTTCTTCTTGGCGATCTCAGCGGCAGTGCTACTCTCCTTTTCACCCTCAGAACCATCCTTCTTGTCCTCGGCCTTTCCTTCCTTATCCTTAGGCTCTTCATCTACATCCATCTTGTCACCAGCTGCTTGACTGATCTTTGGGGTGGTTGGCGTTTGGTCAATGTCCATGCTCTCGCGGCGCTGGGCACGCTCCTTCTTCTGCGCTCGTCGCTTAGCTTGAGCGGTGGTGGAAAGGACAGCGGTAGCAATTAAAGTGGGAGCTTCATCAGTCTTGACTTCTTGCTCTGGTGGGTAGTCGAACAAGCTTGGCCGAGTAGCACTGTGGAACTTGAAGCTTGGAATGTCAAGATCGTGGTCAAGTCCAATCATCGAGGTTGGGGTGAAGCTCAACGATAGGAAGTGGGTGAACGGGAACCAATACCAGTATTGTGTGAAGATCGCCATTCCAACAATACCAGCCATGTTGAGGTTGCCGGTTTGGGTTTGCAGACCGATGGTACAGTTGCGGCCACCAGCGTCGATGATACCAAGAGCCAGAGCACAACCGAATTTGGTCATGGCATCTTCGTGACGATCACCGACGATCTTCTTCAAAGTCTTGCGAATGGCGGCGACCTTCGGATTCATGATTTCGTTTTGTTGCACCATAATCATGGCGAGCGAGATCAAAGCACCTTGTCGCACGAAGTCTGTTGGGTCCTTGATCATAGGCTCAAGAAGATCGATGGCCTCGTCAAGTCCAGTACCGGCACAGGAGATGCCGAGGGCCATTGCTGCACCGTATCGTACGTGTGGGTTGTATGATTCGGAGAGCAACTCGACCATTCTTGGCACACTTCCTGGCTTGCGAAAGAGAATGAAACCCAAGCTCATGACAGCAATTCTTCGGACATCGTCGTTGACATCGCTCACAGCGACATGAAGCAATTTGCGCACGGCTTTATTGCTTCCCGTACCACAGTATGCCAATGCCACGGTCATGATACCACCGTAACGAAGGGTTGGATCGGGGTCATTGAGCAAGCCCTCGATGAGCTCGTCAGCACCTTCTTGGCGGCCGTACATGATCAAGGCCATGCCCACGGCAAGACCACGGACAATCTTCTCGTGTTGCGTATCGTGCGCGTACGCGATCATATCCTCGAGAGCCTTGATATTGCCCGTACCCAACATGATCAAACCCATAGCCAGACCTACGGCCTCACCATTAAGAGCAGAATCGGTATAGAGAACATCTTTCAAGTTGTCGTAGATCGTCTCATCTCCGGTAGCCATGCCGGCAATACCAAGTCCTAAAGCACCACCGTGTTGAATGACTTCTTCAGTCGCCTCCTTGAATTGTTCCTTCAGGTAATCGAGAGCGTCGGCACCGTGGTTGGCGTAAATGAGACCATACGCATAGAGAGCACCACCCTGGCTAAAAATCGAGCCTCCAAGTGAAGTTCTCCGGGGCAGGTAAGGCTCGAGAAGCTTGCGGCACTGAGAGAGATTGCCACGATGGATGACACCAAGAGCTGCAGTAGCTGAGAATTTCGACCAGTTCACGGCCTTACCAAGCCAGTCAAGATTATCACGGAAAAACTTGTCGTTTGTGGTTCCCTGGTTCATAAATGCGTTGCAGAAGGTCACAGCTGTATGGAAGATTGAATTTCGTCCCTCGAGACTGTCCCGGACTTTGTTGAGAATGCTCAAATCTGTGTGGTTGTTGCGATAGAGGAATTCAAGATTTAACCTGATGGTTTCGCTTCCATTGAGGATCTTGCGTATCCTACTGATAGTAGTCTCCTGTATTTGTTCGGTTCCTTCGGGTTCGGTAGGGAGAGATTTGATGACCTTGGCTAGGAATTCTTGTGTCCCATTGTCGTACAGGTCGAATGCGATCTGATATGCGGTGGCGGTAGAGGTAATATCACCCTTGGCCTGTAGAAGTTAGCTCGGTGTATCTGAAATGCGTTTCTTCTAGAAGCTGGGCACGTACCGTCAACTTCTGCAGCATTTCCGATGCCTGTTCATCTTGGTCCAAGTACACAGCACATTTTGCAATCGAGAAGTAATCAGGCGTAGGTATTTCGTTCAGCAGATTCAGGATCAACTTTAGGATCTCTGTTCGCAAGGCTCTCTCCTGCACAACGTCCATGCAAATGCCTAGGACATACTCCATCAACTCCTCGGAGGGTCCAGGTACGCCTTCAGTCTGCTTGATACGAGAATCGGAGCTTGCGCGCTTGATTACACGTCGCAAAACTTCAAGGTTCATCGCCTCGACTGCGATGCCAACAACTTGACGGTATCGGCCTTCTCTCAAACAACTCTCGAAAAGTCGCTCAATGACTTGGTTTAAGGCTGACTGTGTAGCTCGGTCGGGGATTTGGATCGCCCCGGTCTTTCCTTCTGGTCCGGAGGGTTCCACCAAGTTTTCCGTAGAAGCTCTTGATAACAGTGACTTCGAAGGTAATGTTGACTGCGAGAATGGGGTTGTTGGGGAGGTGAGTGCTGCCGCTGCTGCAGTCTCGTCTGTCCCAGCTGCGAAAGAGGTTGCAAGGGTAGGCAGAGACCCAGCCTTCGAGGACGCTTGAGGCGTTGAGTGTTTTGCAGAAGAGACGTTGATATAGGTATCCACGCATTTGGAGATGATGGTCTCCTCAAATTCGCCCTCGTTGTCAAGCTTGAACAGATCACCAGCGCCGAGAGCAAAGGTCATGCTCTCGTTGTAGAATTGAAGGTGGTAATAGACCTTTGCCAGGACCAGGGAGGCCAGCTGTCGTTCGGGGAAGGTTTCATCTTCGTAGAGAGCTTCACTGAAGGGGCAAAGTTAGTAAACAATAGAAGGAGGAGTTGATCGGGGCGTCGCTGGCATGCATCCACGTACATTTGACCTATAGACCCAGCGACTTCCGTCCACAGTGTGTCGATATCATCGTTCAAGGTCTGCAGGGCGAAGACCTTGAGCTCCGGCTCTTCGTCGTGTAGGAAGCCCAAGACCCCGGAGGCTGAAGTCAACCCTGGCATGGTCGGTATGGAAGGCTGAAAGGTATGTGAAGGAGCGTTGGTATATGTTCTCTCGGGACAGTAGATGCGCAGAAAGAAGGAAGTTCTGGGTTGAAGTTGTTGATGGAAAGGTCTCGGTGTTGTTTCCTTCGACTGACTTCGCCAGGCACAGCTGGTTACGTGACAGAGCTTGGGCTAGGCGTGGCAGCTTTGACGCTAAGCCGTTTATAGCTACACTTAATCCTCAGGCTGCATCAGGCCGCTATTTATCGCGCGTCACCACCAAAATCAATTTTTATCTGATCGAAGGAATAGTCGAGCGAATGGAGAATGCTTCCAATTATTAAATCTGTACTGAATTTCTTCCTTCACTATAATGTACAATCTATCCTTCAGACATTAGAAGAGCCATGGCGGCGTGCCACACGTACGCAAGTATCCTGCATGAAATCTAACACTAAGGTTAGATATCTTTCAGGAGGTCGGCAAGGGCCAGAAAATGGTTGACTGTCAACCTCAAGACTACGGTATCTTTCACCTGTGATCCTGCGCTTCCATCACGACCACGGTTTCAACTATGTATCTGTAGACCGTCCGCCTTGCTACAGCGATCCTCACGATATCTGCGAGAGACCCACGCCGCTCATTGTTGTGGAGGCAGTCTCCATCCTTTGTTCTGATCCGTTTGCGCCAGCATCATTAACCTGCCTGTCGAATCTTGCTGTAGAACCAGACGATAATCGCAACTATCGTCAGATGAACGCCCCTTCGAACAGAATTTCGAGTCACTCGTAGCCCGCGGCAAGGCGTGCCAGGTCGAGGCCGAATCGTCGCAAGAATGGACCTCAAATCGATTATCAACGGGGAGAGCTCTGTCTCCAAGCAAGCTGCGCCAGTCACTCCAGTGCAAGCTCATCCTCAGCAGGGCTTTCATCGAGAGTATAGTCATCCGCCACAGCCCTCGCCGGGCAAACATCCATCCCAAGACTACGCTGCGCAACCAAGCGGACCTTACAACTCACCTACTGCGTATCAAGGCAATTACCAAGGCCGTCCTCCTCCTCCACCGCCGATTCAAGCACCACCGCAGAATGACTTGCGCTCCCCAGCAGGATCTTATTCTTCGCAATCGCCTTACCAGCACACTCCTTCGTCTGCGAGCCAGTATCCTTTCCCACAGACCTATCAAACACAGACACCACAGAGTCCCGCACAACGTCAACAGTATCCGCCATCACTCCAGCAGAGAGATAGCTACTCGCAAGCAAATCCTCCGCCTCATCTTCAGCACCACAACTCGTACAAGCAAGCTTCGCCTGTTCCTCAAACACCTCCAATTGGAATACCTGGCGCTCCACATCCGATCCTTCAACACCAAAGATCTCAATCGTCACTTTCGAACTCCACTCCTACCTCTGCTCACAGCCAGCAACAATATTTCAGCAATCAATACCCACAAGATAGTCCCATTTCCACAACTACACCTTTCCCACCGTCGCAAATTGCGCAACATCAACGCCAGCAATCGCAACATTCCCAGCAGTCTCAACCTGGAACACCTCTTGGACCTCCATTGAGCAACCAACGACACCCCTCAGGATCGTTTGCGCAGCCATCGAGTCCGTATCAGCAACGAGGCCTGCCTTCCGGGCAATACTTTAATTTTCAAACTTCTCCCGCTCCGCCAGCACCACCTTCGATCCCAAGATTACCAAGTACACCGAGTTCTCACGATCCACATTCACAACGGACATCGACGAGCGAGCAACACAGGAGGTCGCAGAGTGAGAGGGAGCGTAGTGAAAGTGTCAGCCCAAAGTCTCAAGTGCCTAGCCTACCCCGTGGCAATATTATGCCCTCGCAAATGGAAAATGGCTACAACTCTGCGAAGAGGAAGATGGAAGACCGAGATGCGGTCGTTGAGGAACCTCGACGTATTGAAGAACACGAAGTAAAGTTGGGAATTAATGGCGACCATAAAATCGTATCCAGTTCGCCACAGCAACCACCAAAGAAGCGCGTTCGATATACGGAACCGCCAATATGGGCTCGCAGTGTCCGCAACAAAGGATCTTTGGGTCTCGGCGCTAAGCTAAACAGCAAGGTGAACGGAAAGTTGCCTATGGGGTCTATTGGAATTTACCCGGCGTCTCAAGCTCCTCCACCAATAAAGGCCGAAATGAATGGTATTAACCAGGCGTCTCCTGCGATCAGTCGAGCTGCACCGCCTCTGGCAATGCAAGATGATCCTTCCGTCATACTAGGCCCTTGGGAGAAGACTATCACAAATGTCAAACCGCAAGACGAGATCACGAAGTGCGTTGCAGACTTCTTGTTTGCGAACGTTGTTTCGCGCGGTGACCTTGGAGAGCTGGCAAGCAGAGGAGTTGAAATCGAGATCGAGGCCAAGCTAGGCCAAATCATCGACAAGGATACCAATGAGAGATACCAACTTCCGGTCGCATCAGAATGCGTTCTTCGGCCTAATGCGGGACTTGCTTTTAGAAGTTCCATGACAGAGGTTTGCTTCATTGATCTACTCTCAAATACAGACTAACTCTTATGACAGGGTCAACATCGCAGCCTCAATGATTTCCTCAACAAGAGGGTAGCAGAAACCCATCCCAACAACCCTCAACCTAAGAAGCGGGTCAAGATCGACTACCTCCATCGGCATGAAAGAGATACTTTCTACGAGCTTCCACCAACAATGCTTTCCCACCTACCAGCTGTCGTTCGGGAGCAGTTGAATCCTCGTCACAGAATTAAGGTCCGCGTCAGTCACGATCAGAAGACTGGCCAAGTCCTTGCAAAGATCATCAAATGCCGGATCACCGATCTTGATATCTTCAACCCAAAATCTCCACTTGACTGCCGAATCAGTATCAACTTCGAAATGAGGTTTGACATGGAACTTGAGGAAATTTTAGCTGCCTCAACTGGCGACCGTCAACCCGATCGCAACAAGGATCGATTGAGCTATACCCAGTCGCACTACCAAATTGATCTGACGCAAGTAACTCAAACAACAAATACCCATGTAAGTACGATGCCCCCAAGCTTTGTGGCTCATTTCTGACACAAAGGCAGACTGGACCCCAAACGGTCAAGGAGCACGAACTGGAAATTGAAGTGTCCACCGCCGCGATTCGAGACCAAGGCCAGCGAGCAGCATTGAATCAAGCAAACGAGTACCTGGCATTGGTGGAAGGTTTAGTCGACAATGTGCGAGTCCTTGCTAGGGCTACACCAGCACCACAATAGTTGGTCTGATTAGGATTTGATGGTTTATCCTATTTAGCGTTCATGAGGGTTCACTGGTAGCTGGATACCCTGGCGTTTTGACTCTGGCGTGGATATGAAAAGTCTGCCATACTGGATGGAGCAGCAAGCGGACATATAGTAATCTGCAGATCTGTTGATGTGTACTACACATTTGCATCCCCCATAAACTCTTCACCACCTTCACCCCCCCCTTCCTTCACGTGATGCCTCACTCCATAAGGCGCTAAAATGTCCCAGCCTGATTTGAGCGAGGCGGATGACGATCATTTCCGTCACAGTTCAGGGGTCATGCAGTTCTTTATCTGCACGCGTACACGCGCAATAGACGCGTTATCCACTATTGACAGCTCACCGCCCAACGACCTCCGCACTTTCAGCCTTACTTTTTCCTTTACCCCAGAAATTGTTTCATGTCGTGGGGGGCAAATTTTAGGTTTGCGCGGACTCACAGAAAGTCCATTCATGTTGAGGCTTGCAAGTCAACATGGACGACCCCTCGCAGTGCCGAGCTCTGAATGTTTCGGATGAGATGAGGTGCCTCGAGACTGCCACTTCTGTGAATGGCCTGTTTTGCTCCTTCCATTCGAAACAATGCCAGGGTAATTGACCCACAAAGATAATTTATCTCTATCCTGTCCAGATAGCAAGCTAACTCGAATCAAGGTCTCTATCGAGGATACAAGCTTCGAAATGCAAAGCTCGACCGCCTGACAGCCAATCCTCCCAAGTTCCTAGCTGAAGCCAAGGTCCCGCTCTCAAACCAGACATTCCAAGATGTTACCACCCAAGAGACTCTCAAAGAACTACACGACCATTTGTTCCTCAAATTGCAGCTTTTGGAACGAGTCATCCGCGCCCGAAAATTGCATCATAGCCGGTTCTTCTCACAGGACATGGATTATGGACATGCCAGGTTCCTTGATTCTCTGCAGGGCCAGAAAGCTGCAATAACAAAAGCTTTGGGGAGACTTGAGAGAAGAACGGCGGATGTGTTGTACAAGAAGCAGAAGTGGTTTGGCTGGGTTCGGGAATGCCAGGACGAGG
Organism: Acephala macrosclerotiorum; assembly: GCA_014904845.1. NCBI lineage: Eukaryota > Fungi > Ascomycota > Leotiomycetes > Helotiales > Mollisiaceae > Acephala > Acephala macrosclerotiorum. Next base: position 25,472 of record MU119646.1, on the reverse strand, counting down.
AAGAGAAGACACGGGACAAAGAGCAGAAGAAGGTCAAGGCAGAAGCTGCGATGTTCAGGAGGCACTGGAAGGCTGCGCAGTTGAGGCAGCGGGATATGAGGGCCAAAGAGGATAAATTAAGGCAGGATGCCTTCTTGGAACAAGTCTACAAGGAGCGGATGGCCGAGAGGGAGAAAAATGGCGATACAGAGACTGAAGACGACGAGATGGATTGGGATCCTATCGAGGACGTTTTAGAGGATAGTAGAGGAAGCTACGTTGGTATGTTACAATTCTCTACAGGCATAATTTCCGATTGGCCTAGCACATCGGGGGCTGTATGGACTCAAGATCCTTGACTAAATCTCATAATTTACAGATCTGATCGAGGCCTTCCTTTGGATGGCTGCATCTGAGGACCGGATGAAGGTCAGCAAGGAAGACATCAGCATCCCTTCGCCCCCGGCCTTGACCGAAACGACCGAATCAGTGACAAATGCCAATCCCAATGCAGCGGATAAGCCAATAACCTCCGCCGTATCAAAGAAATCCAAGTCCAAGAAGAAAAAGATCCAGAAAGAACCTTCGAAGGAACCCACGAAGGAAACACCAGCTGCCACCCAAGAACCCGACAAAAGTCTCATAGAATCACGGCAAGAGATGCACGACAGACTCAAGAATGGCGAAGATTTCGACAACGATCGAGTCGTCGGCATGATGATCGCTGGTACTATCGAGAATCCCGTCATTGCAACGAAAACCGTAACTTTCCCAGAGGATCAAATTGCGAGTCTACAAGACGAAATATTTCAGATCAAACATTTTCTCTTCTGCCGCTTGCTCCTTGGGCATGCAGCCCTACTTCCTGCAGCTCTGAGGGCAAATAGTGTCGAGGAGTTCTTGGTAGATGAAGAAGTGACTGCTGGTGCTCTTCGAGACTTATGCTTGAAGATGGAAAATCCAGGCCTTCAAGAGATTCGTGATGCGTGTGCCGATCTTTTCCGTTCTGAAGATGAGGCCGATGAAGATGTCGAAGAACCTCAAGAGCAACAAGATGATCGGGACAAGTTGAAGAAGCCCTTCGATATACCTGTGTTCAAGCGCGAGAAGCAAAAAGGCGACTTGCCAGATAAATGGGTGCCGAAAAGAGAGCAGGCGAAGAAGGCAGCAGAGGCAATGGGTGCAATGCCGACCGTCGAGGCGATGCTTGGAGGTGAGGGAGGAGCTGTCGATTTTGGTAAGACCAAAGATTCGCCCACTCGCACCCGAAAGATCAAGGTCAGGATCTGCGGACGCACGATCTGGAATTATCCTAGCAACAAGGCAATGAATCGTGGAGGCTGGTTGCACTTCTGCATATTGGCAAAGGAAAGCAACCTCCATGACGCTATTGCTTTATGTCGGCATTGGGACGAATTCTTCGAGCTGAATATCCTGGCTATCTGGGGGTATTTCCCGGGGAAGAATTGGGCTGAGTGGGTGGGAAACAGATGGCGGCAACAAATGCTGCAACTGGTTAGTTTCCACTAAAATTGTGGTGTTACTGCCGCTGACATGGCTGTGAATAGGGTTTCATTGTGTATTTCGAAAGTGCGATGCCGGATGCTAGGGCGCTGACCGTCAGAAACCAACAAGGTGGACGCCGTGGTCAATTCAGGCGTTCCCACTCCGTATTCGAAGCTAGGAACTTTATGTGCGCGCACATCAAAAGGGATGACCAGGCCAGTCGGCGCTTGGTCCAGTACTTATCTATGCAGAGCCATCGTCTTCTTGTGCTTGTCCGAGACGCAGAAACTGGACGCCTCCTCATCAAACCCCCGGAGGAAGAGCGTTGGCTTTACCGGCAGAAGTCTGGCCTGGGCAGAGCAGCGAAGAATGATTGGGAGATCGTCAAGAGTGTTGGGTCAGAATTCTTTGAGGATATGGACAAATACCGTCGTTGGAATTTCTCGTTCAAAGAGTACTATGATGTGTATGTGTGGGACCTCGAAGCGGGAGAGTGCTTCCCGGCGCTTTATAATGCTGTTCAGGAGGTATGCATGCGTCGTTCTCTGGCCTTCAAATATCGCTGACGTATTCTAGATGCTGATGAAGGCACTGAGGTGTCGCTGCCCTCAGGATTTGTATTCTTTGGCAGCTCCAGTGCTGAAGACCCTATGCAAGGATGAGTTCACCAAACGAGTCAGGGACATCAAGCCGGGCGAAGATGTTGAGAGCATATATGACGAGATTCACGGCCCAGACATCAAGTTTTACTATGGTGCAGTAGATAACGCTTTTGCCCCAGATGCGCCAGCACTCCAACGAGCACGAAAAATATTCGAGGAGGACAATAAATTTCCCAGAAACTTGTTCTACAATAGAGCTGATGAATTGGAAGACGAGATCTTGTTCCCCGAAGAACGTTTGGCACAAGGGTTAGATCCCTTACACATTGGGAAAATCGAGCCCCTCAGAGTCTGGGAGGAGGAGGGCTTCTCCCTGAGAAAGTTCATAGAGGGATGGGAGTCAGACTACACTGACGATGAAGACGAAAAAGAGCTTTATGATGATTCAGGACTGGATGAGGAGGACCTCGTTGATGGCGACGCTGGCGAGGATTTTGAAGACATTAAGGACGAAGACCTCGACGACCAGGAGGGAGACATACAGATTGCTACTGTCGATAGGTCTGAGCACGCACCAATCGATCCTGGTCATAGCTTGCAGCATATGCCATTCTCCGACGAATTGAAGGATGCCATGAAGAGACTCTCTCTCAAGAACCCCTCAAATCGCCCCATGACTCGAAACATTATGTCCAAAAAGCCTAATGACGCTGAAATGAGAGAAGAGTTTATGGCATTCCTCGATAAAGAAAAGGCCAGAATTTTCAAGGAGGTCTGGCACAAAGCTGATCTTGCTCCACATGCGCAAACGCGCTACATCGAGATGATGGAAATGACCAGGAAATGCCGGAAGTATAATCACTTCACTTTTGATTGTGCTCCAGTAATACTGGCTCTAAACTTGATTGACGCTCTCAACGTCGGGTATGAGGATAAGAAGGACCTGCATAAAGCGATTGCAAAATTGACGCCATTCTTCCACCCGGAGTTCTTTGCCTCGAAAGATGGCGAGGCTTTCAAGGACTCTTTATTGTTCAAGCAGGAAGAAAGAGCCGGAGCCGCTGCTGATACTCGGTCTCATCACTCTGTCAAAATGCGTCCGGCTGAGTTCTTTGATGAGTTGGATGCGGCTTTTGCTACTGCGGATGGCATCGAGGACTTGCCAGAAGAATGGGATGTCATTATCAGACCCACCATAGCACACCGTGAGTCTCCTTAATACTTCTATCGGACATCAGACTAACAAATTTTGAAGTGTACAAGTCCGGGGTCATCCGGACCAGAGCAGATACATACCACGAGGCTCAAGCCTTCGCGGCCAAGGAGCTGGGTCGCGACACATACGACTTCTACATCGAGTCACGAAGCAACATGGACTCCATCACTATGCCCCCTGAGGTGACGAGTCCCTATGACGTCCCGTCCTTCAAAAACTTTGCTCGTGCCTTCACAAAGTTCAACCCCAACGCGCGCTTCGCGGTTCTTTCGCTATGGAGTGCTCCTCATTTCTACCCCCTCATGATTGGACCAGATAACCACGACCCAACCTCCTTCCGAGACCTGATCGGCAGATCATTCATATGGAAGTTTGTCCCGAAAGATATGCCGTGCTCCGAGTGGAGCATACACTTGTGTGCTCGGCAGCGAATTCAACCATACAAGAAAATCCTTGGAGAAAGGGTTGTGGCAAAGAGGGAGAAGTATCTGGTGATGGGGACTGATGAGAAAGACCTGTTCAGGTTGACATCTATCACGGCGTTTGCAATTCAGATGCGTCCTTGGAGGTGGGAGGTGGATCTCTGGAAGAGTTTTGTCAATGTTGACTTGAGGTTTGTGGAGGAGTTGGATGAGCGGTGGATGGAGTAAGTGTGTTTCAGATGCTGCCACAATGCCTGGGCATTTTCCAATTGTACGAGCCTGGCATAGATATTGTGCTCTTCATTTGGGCTAAATATTGTACAAAAATTGTGTCAAGGTATGCAAGTCTATTCACTAGCTAGCTGACAACCCCGTGTGTGCAATCTATTGTACGTGCTATTTCTAGGTTGCCATTCCTCCGCCGACTTCTCTTCCCATTCGGATTCGGATTCCGTGTCCTCTTCTGAATCCGACCCTAGTTCCTCCCACTCCCACTCGGCCACCTTAATCTTCCCTTTCAACTCCGCCTCATTCCTCAGAATGTCCATTACGATGCCAGTGGTGTCAATTTCGCCGATATCCTTAAACCTAATAGACTTTACGGCCTCCGCCCCGATGACAGGTCTGAGCACATTTACTACCTTTCCCACAATCCCTCTCAATCCATTGTCCCGCTTCTCTCCGATGAATCTAATATCCACAATCTCCAGCTTCGATAATCGGGACGCGAAATAAACAGCGGAAGTAGAGACATCGTGGATGGAACCGACGTCCAGAGCGAAAGGAGTCTTTTCGAGAGAGATGGAGATTTGGATGTGTCGAATGTGCGCGACACTGGTGGAAGGCGCGTGGCGGAAGAAAGAAGGGTGTCTGCCGGCGGTGTGGCGGCTCTGGTGGAGGAGAGGAGAGGAGAGGAGAGGGAGCTGAAGTGGAAGTGTTTTTGGAATAGAAGAGGGGGAGGGCTTTGGAGCGGAGTTGTTTGTTGGCTTGGAGGAGTCTAAGTTTCCAGTTCTTTGAGGGTGCGGTGGCAGCACAGCAGAGAGACTCGACGTGAGGGACATTTGCGGGAGAGGAATATTAGAATTGGAAGGCGATGTAGGTGGTGAAGTAGGTGGTGAAGTAGGTGAGGGGGACATCGACGATCAGAGGGACGGCGGGGAGGAGATCGAACCCGTAGATGCGGCAGCGGAGCTCGAGGGGGATTTTACGGAATTTGTGGAAGTTGGTGAAGGTTTTGGTATTTGTGGTAGGTGCAGACGTGTTCGGGCTCTGAGATATTGTGTCTGACTTTGTGGTGGTCGAGTCGAGGTGGTCTGGAGAGGCGGACACCCCCGTGTGCTTATCGAAAGTTAAGTCGTCAAGACATTTGAAGGTTTCGGATGCAGGTGAAAGATCGAAACCTGCTGAAAGATCGGGCAGTGCGGGTACCGAGAGATCGAGACGTGAAGATGCTGGGAAGCGAGATGTAGAGAGACACGATTAAGATAAGGGGTAGCCGAGAACTGCTAAAGGGCAAGGCAGTCTGGAGGTATCGGGGCATGAGGGTCAGTCTGGTGTAGGCATCAGGTATGGGCGTTCGCAGACTTGGAATGCAGAGAACGACGTTGAGAGATGTAGATTGAGAAACGGGGCTAAGCGAGGGTGCGTGGGTCTCTTGGTCACTGCTTGCCACGCATTTTCGTCTGCTCTTAGCAAATGCGCCGGTGAATCGAGTTGATTCTCCACATCTGCAAACCAGCATTCACAGGAATGCTTCTTGTTGTAGCGTAAGCTCAAAATTACTGGATGGTTACTCTTGGAATGAAGATCCTCAAGGCAAGACAAGATAGTGTGGAATTGACGGGAGCACTGGGTAGATCTGTGCAATGAGTTTGCAAATTTGCATTCATACAGCTCAAGAACGGTCCATTGAAGGCATCAGACCTCAAGAATATTCTCCGGTTGAGAATAGATCTCATGACCCCTCGATTCCCTCAAGTTTCGTCGAAGTTACAATTGTAGGTACCGAGTTACCGTTACCGTTTTCATACCTTCCCTATGCTTTCTCAATCTGGACTAGGCTAGACTCGTTATGCAGGCCAACGAAAGCAAGCACTTCGGAGAACTAGTGTCGAGAAATCCCAAGGAAGGTTGAGAGATTAGAAGTACGGATCATCAAGGCGGAGCTATTGTGGTAATAAGCTTTCATTCATGATTGTTCATCTACCTGGTCTTGGGCCATTGCTCATGAGATATAGTTCAGCCTACTGGCCCTACTCAGCCCACTAAGTATCCATACTCCCAACATTTTCTCTGTAAACCAACTTCTTCATTTCATGCCAGTCACGGTAATTCTCATCCTTGAACTCAACGCCCTTCAATGTTGGAAGTGCCATCATAAGTTTGAGCACTTCTGCATAACCTTGGAGTCCCTGAACCGGACCAAGGTCCCTCCATAACTTCCTAGGCTCCGTGAGAACGTCCTTCACGCCTTTAAGATGCTTGAAGATGGCTTTGGTGACGGTCTCGAGTTCTTTGATGTCCAGATAGTTCATCTCGTATGTGCTGTTTGGGTCGCGAGAATCTGGAAGCCCGCTGAAGAAGATGTGGAGGTGTAAGTGTCGAATGAGGGCAAGGCAATCCTTGGGTACCAGTCTGATAAAGGATCTGAGTCCATGGAGGTTGGCCTGGATTGTTGAACCGTATCTACCGTTGCCGAAAATGAAGATGTTAAGAGAGTAGAACGTGGTTTTGGCCTCGTGTCCTATAGCTTTGTTGACCAGAGTCAATGCAAGGAACCTGCTTCGCTTCTGTTTTCGACCGCGGGGAAGGGTAGTGATTTTGATGGGTTGATCGTAAATGACAAGAAGCCTACAAGCCTCGAAGTCAGCACATATATTCCGAGAATTATAATTAGCTTGAATTACAAGGACTTGCACTACCGAGCTTCGGGAGACTTACTCGTAGATAGAGTTACGAGTTTCAGCCGGCAGAGACTGGAGGAAATTTCTACCGCCTGAGCCAGATAGGGCCGGGGCAGCATTTTGGTTGGTTGATGTCTCCATCACAGAGGAACATGGGATTGACATGGTCCAGAGGCTGCGAATGCAATTGGCAATCAGTCGAGGATGGTTTTTTTCCAGCTATTGCGACTGCAAAATTCGGAGGCTCGCAAATTTTTTTCAAAGGATAGAGTAAGGTTAGAATAGTTTTATTCACCATTGCCATACTGGAATTGCGTGAAGGTGAATTTACATCTGGACTGTGAACACGTGACCCCCCCCCCTCCTTTTCGATCTCGCTACCCGACTTTGGAGAGCAACCATAGCAGAAATAGACAAGATCCCACCTATAGTGTACTAAATTAATGGGAGATTGGAGATTTCGTAAACCAGTCTAGCAGTGCGGTCTAGGAGGTCTTGAGACAGTAACTTGGTTATTATATATTGTATGTTCTTGAGCCGACAGCGATCGCGTCAAAACCCAGTCCGAGGCTGCTGTACCACGCATAGTATAAGCTAGAAGGCTGCATGAATTTTGAATAGCTTCTAAGAAGTGCTGGTGGTGGTTTCAAGATAGCTGACTCAAGTTGGTCCAAATTCGAATTCCCACAACTATATCATCCTCGACCATCCCCCTATTTAGTCACCTCCAAGACCCTCCATACACGATATCTCAGAGGTCCGACTTCCTACTAAAACCACGATGTCTGAGTCTCATCATTCAAATGCACTACGATGAAGCACTTCGCTTCTTTACAACTATGAACCTGAGCCCTCTCGTGAGTTAACAATTCCTCGACTCTATCCATCTCCCGTGCTTGGAAGCTAACATACTCGGAATAGGCTCTGCATCAAAGATGACGACGAGGACGATGACAGCACGACCGAACGCGTGCTGCATATCATCCTAATTTTACTGAAAGCTGCAGAGCTTATCATCTACATTTTGGCTTTGCTAGAGTGGAGAAAGAAGTGCGTCGAGAGAAAAGGTGGCAGGGAGAGGGGTGAACGTAAAGCAACAAGGCAAAGCAAACTTGAAAATGATTGGGAGTTTCAGAGGCGGGAACTCTTGTAAATGTCCTTTGTTTGAACAGTTTAAAAGGTTATTACTTGGTTATTAAAGTTTGTATAAGTCGGACTTTTTTATTTTAAACTATTATAATTTTTTTATTTATCGATTTTTATATAAAATAATATAAAAATATTAAAAAAAGAATATTTTAAATTTTAATTATTTAATTTTAAGTTTTTATTAAATAATAATAAATATTTTATTTTGATTTTAATTTTAATTATATGTATTAAATTATAATTATTAATTTAAAAAACGTATATAATTTTTTTTAAAAAAATATTATTATTATTATTATTACTATTATTATTATTATTAAAATACTTTTTATTTAATAATTTATTAAACGAATAAATAATAAACGAACTTTTTTTTTTATTCGATTTATATTTTATTTTATAAATTTCGTAAAAAAAATTTTTTAAAAAATTATAAAATTTTTATTTTAAATTTTAAATTAAAATTATTTTATTATATAATTATATATTTTATCGCGTTATATTAAAATTTTTTTTAAAAAGTTTTAATAAAAAAATTAAAAAAATATATAAATTAAAAAATAAATATAATTTTTTTTTAAATATAAATAATTAAATATTAATAAATATTAAATAATAATAATTTAAAAAAATAAAAAATATTATTATATTAAAATTTTTTTTTATATATTAATTGACTACTAATAGTATTAGCGGCTTACTAATAGTACGCGCTACGCAATTATTACATGTTTAAAACTTTGGCGTCTAATAATAATCGATTAATAAATGGGTTTAAACTAATAAGAATACTAAAACTCTCGACTTTCGACGACTGTAAACGACTGTGCGCGGTCTTTAAATAAGTACTTATACAACTACACTTTAATTAATTGAGTCGCTTAACTTTTAAGTGTCTCAATTTAAGTTCTTAATATCGAGCAACGTAGTATAATACAATTACTCGCATGTTTAATCGGTATTTTTACGCGCGTAAACTTTATTTAAATCGATCGATTTTATAATCAGATTTTAAATAACGTTAATATTTTCAATTTTTATTTTTATTTATTTGTATAATTTATAAAACGGTAAAAATTTATTAGTCGAATAAAGCGTGGCCGCTAATTTATATATAAGTTTTAGCGAAGAATATTAAAATTTAATAAGTTTTAATTTTATAATTTAATATTTTAATACGCGTTTAATAAATTTATTTAAAACTTTTATAATAAATTAAATAAATATTATAAATTATAAGTTTTAAATATTTAAATATTTAATTTTAAACTAATATTATTAATAATATTTTAATACTATTAATATCGAGTTAACGTTATTAATATTAGACTAAAATAATCGATAGTATTAATAATCGATTAAATTATTATTAGCTCGCTAATAACGCTATTAATATACGTATTTTTCGATAAAACGATTAATAAAACGTATATTTAATAAAAAGTTTATAATGAAATTATAAATTATAAATAAAATTTTATACGACGAAAAACGTAAAATTTAATTTTATTATTATAATAATAAATATATTAATTTTAATAATATTAAAAACGAAAATTAATAATTATTATAAAATTTATTAATTTAAAAACGAAAATTATTAATATAATTTATTTATAAAAAATTATTATTATTATTATTATTATACGAAAATAATAATTAAATTAATATTAAAATTTTATTTTTAAATTTTTTATAATTTAATAAATAAATATATTAATATAAAAAAATTATTAAAATAATTAATTTTTTTTATAAATTTTAAATTAAATTTTAACGTTTAATAATTATTTTATATTATAATAATAATATTTAAATAAACGAATTTTAAAATCGTATTTTTATTTTATTTTAATTAAAATATTAATTAAATATAAAAAGTTTAATATAATTTTTATATTTTTAATTTAAAATAATATAAAAAAATTTAAATTATTTTTAAAAAATATTTTTATTATATTTTTAAATTTAAATTTTATAAAATAATAAAATTAATTTTAATTTTAAATATAATTTTTTTAAATATTTTATATTAAATTTTTTTTAAAAATATAATTATAAAATCGAAATTAAAAAAAATATATAAAAATTATAATAAAACTTTTAAAAAAATACGTTTAATATATTTAATTAATTTTAAAAAACTTTAAAAAAAATTATAAATTAATATTATAAAATTAATCGATTTAAATAAAATTTATACGTATAAAAAATATTAAATTTATATATAAATATATATACGTTATAATTAATTAAATATAATTATATAAAAATTATATATAATTATTTATAATTAAAATTTATTATTAATATTTTATAAAATAAATATTATATAATATTTATACGATTTAAAATCGTATTTAATTAATATTATATTATTTTTATTTTTAATATATAGTTTTTAATTTCGAATTTTAATTCGAAATTAAATAAAATAATAATAAATAATATATATTAAAAATATTTTTTTTATTATATATTATTATTATTAAATTCGAATATAATATTAATTTTATAAATTAATTATAAATTAATTAAATATTATTAAAAAAAAATTTAATATTATATTTTTAATTATTTTTTTTATAAAAATAAAATTTTAACGTTTTTTTCGATTTTTAAAAATTTAAATTTATATTTATTATATAAAATAAAATCGTTTATAAATTTTAAAAAAAAATTATTCATATTTAATAAAAAATATTATTTTTTTTATTTCGATCGAATTTATTTATTTTTTATAATTTTATAAACTTTTTATAAAATAATTATAAATTATTTATAATTTTTTAAAAATTTTATTTATTAAATTAAAAAAATAAAAAAATGAAAAAACGTTTATAATAAAATAAACTTTTTTTTATTAATTTAAAAATTTTATATTATTAAAAATAAAAATAAATTATAATTAAATTATAAATAAAATATTTTAAATTAATATAAATATTAATTAAATAATATATAATTAATATTATAATTATTATAAAATAATAATAAATAAAAAATATAATTAAAATAATAAAAAAATATTATATAATATTTATATACGATTTAAAATTATATTTAATTAATATATAAAAATTTAAATTTTTTTTAATATTTTATTTAATATATATTATATTACGAAAATTTTTTATATATAAAATACGTATATAATAAGTATTATTAATTAATATATAAATTTTATAATTAAAAGTAAATTTTATAATTTATTTATATATATATTATATTTATTATTTTTATATTATTAAAAAAACATTTTTTAAAATTTTTATATTTATATTTAATTTATAATTTATAAAAAAAACTTTTTAATTTTTTTTAAAAAAATTATATAATTATAATTTTTATTAAATATAATTAAATTTTATTAATTTATATAATAATAAACGACATTTTTTAATTTAATATATATTTTATTTTATATTAATTTTTTTTAAAAAAATTTTTTATATATAATTTTAATATTTTTTTATTAAATTTTTTTTTATTATTTCGAAATTATTAAATCGTCGAATTTTTAAATAAATTATTATATTTAAATATTTTAATTAAATTTAAATATTATTATTATTATTTATTTATAATATATATTTATTAATCTCTCGATTATATATATATTACTTCGAAAAAGCCTCGATAAAAAAAAGTAAAAAAGGTTTACTCTTCGAGTATTGCTTATGTTCTCATCTTTACAGCGGTTACTAACTCCACCGTACGATAGAAGGGCTTTTTATGCCCTCGAGAATATTAGGAGTTCCTAGTTCTAGTTCCAGTCTCACGCCTGTCCCTTTCCCTAGTCACTCTCCCTTTTAGACTCCGGAGAGCCTCTTGTGTCTCCCCCTTCTTTCCTCCGGAAACCTCAGTCCGAGGGGGGTGTTGGTTGTTGGGTTTCCCTAGTGTGTTCTTGTCGAAGAAAAGGTTGAATGAAAGTCGTGTTTCGAATCCGTAGTGTCAAGAGAGCTTTGTTAGTTAGTAACCCTCGGCCCAGCGCTTATGACCCGAACTCCACTGCTGGGACTCCTGAGAAGGGCTTGTGGCTTGTCACCTAGTGCCGGGAGCGCCTAGGGGATGGCTCTAGGACCCCAGTCTGCTAGACGCCGGGTACCAAACCGGACTTATTCTAGTTTTACAATCGGGCCCACGCATCACCAGTAGCCTCTGCTCCGCCTTCTCAGGCCCAAAGCATTAGTGGCGGACTCTGCTCGACCCCAGCCTCTGGTCCGTTCCCTCCTCCACTTTCTATCCACTCCTGCATCTTTGCACTCTTCTCTCTTTTCTTTATTGGTTGTGTTGTTATACTCACTTCGTGAGTCATAGAGTGACGTGTCGTTAAAATGTGCCTTAGCCTTAAGGCCGAGAATTTTCAGGGTCTCTCTTGGGCCCCTCTAACTCTAGTTTCTCAGAAGGATGTCAGTCCAATTAAAGATATAAAAGGAGTTAAGCTGGTCTGCTCGACTGCTGCCCGTTGTTAGTAATCGGCTAAGTCTCGATACCACCGGTGGATGGCTTTGATCGTACGCTCGGCTCGGTCGTGTTCTTGTGGCTCTAACTCTCTTCCCTCGTTCGATGTCGGTGGAAGTAGTGGGTTGAGAGTCTCGAACGGTGCCTAAACACCGTTTTACTAGTCGATAAACCTTCCCTTTCTTCCGGCAGCTTAAAAAGTCGTATTGTAAACGTTGAGCCTATTTATACTCAAGAGCTGCTTTAAAAGCTTTAATATATGATTTCGCAAACTCGAATATTATATTTCGAATAAAATACTAAATTTTTAAATTTTTAAAAAAACATATAAAAAAATTAATTAAATTTGAGTAAAATCGCTTATTATTAAAAGTATTAATATTACGTGCATATAAAAAAAGTTGACATTAGTCCTTAAGCCGAACAGGCAATAATTTAATTTAATTTAATTATTTCATATACTGTTGAAATTATATTGGCGTAAAAAGAAATTAAATTAAATATCCTTTTTTATTTATTATACTTGCTCCAATTTGACGACCCCTTGCCATTCGCCCTGTTTCTCCATTATCCCTTCTAGTAACCAATCTAGTTTCAGGTCCTGCTTCTGTCTCAGAATGATCTTCTTGAACTCTGGAAGCGTGTATAGTTGTTGTAAGGATCTGCCAAGTAGCTTCGCGTTGTCTCCCAAGACTAAATCTGACGCATACATAGAGAATGGAACGAAGGAGACCTTGCCAAACTCCACAGTGATGGACTCTAGTCGCGGAAACTGGTTCAAGATAATGTCCCATGTTGAGATAAGGTTTAGGACTTGCCGTTCACCAAGGTCCCACCAGAATTCAGAGTCAAGGTTGGTGCCCAGAAGCCGTTGTAGTCTCGGATTAACGCCCCTGAATACCAAAGTAAGTCGGCGTATTTCAGCATCCCTCAGCTGCTTGTATATCCAAACACTAGCGTCGGTGGGCTGTTGCTTGATCAACGCGATGGGGCTTACATGAAGGTGTTGATTGTCAGATGCTTCACTTGCGATACACACGATGTGGGTAATATGCGTAAGAACCGGGCAGACTGATCGGTCGACTACCAAGACCTTGCAGTCAGTCCAGTTCCTTCGCAAAATTGGATGTCCCAGAAATCGTTGGACATTGACCTGGCTGGGGTTGACCTACCTGAAAATGGCTTTCAAGACGGAAATTATTAATGGAGAAGTAGAGTGACCTAGCCTCGTCGCTGATTTGTTTGTTGACCAAGGCAAGATTCTCCAGATCGACGACAGGTGTCTGCCTCTTGTCGAAGACAATTTCGTGATCTTCCTTGAGCAGCAGCTCATACACTCTGTTCCTGATTTCGGGGGCTAATTCGGTGAAGAATTTGAATTCTGAAAGCATCTTCATTTGGGGGACATTGTTCCTGCAATTGCGCCGCGCTCTCGTCATAACTCCGTTGAAGACAGAGTCGCAAGGCTCGGAGGGAAGGTCGTTGTTCCGGGAGTCTGGGGACACTGTGTTACTTAGATCTGGCGGTGTGCGACAATCTCAAACTTACCTGACTACAATGTACTGTACAAGCTGGCCCAAATCGAACACATCTATGTTGTTGTGATGTTCAGAGAGTTTGGTGAAGGAAGGTGCAGCATCGACGTTGTAGAAAGCTAGCGGAAATGGGACTGTTAGACTTTCGAGTGGTTTTAGTACTGAATAAGCATTGCAATGGATATAATGTTTTCGCACTTAGCTAGATTTTATTACTTTAATTAATTAATCGGATTATTAAAATTATTAAATATATTACTTAAATTAATAAATTATGAACTTAAAAAATATTTATTAAAATCGTTATATTATTTTATTTAAATTTATAATATTATATTATATTTATAAATAAAAAAAATTAAAATTTTTATAAAAAATAATTATAAAAAATAATTATAAAAAATAATTATAAAAAATAACGTAATTCGAAATATTAAATTACGTATTAAATATATTAATATATTTTATATAAAATATTAAATAATAAAAAATAAAAAATAAAAAATAATTTTTATTTTATTTTATTTAAATATTTATTTAATAAATAATTTTTAAATTAAATTATAATATTATTATAAATATAATTAAATATTAAATTTAAATTTAATATAATAAAATTAAAAAAAAAAATATTTTATTTAATATTTTATTTAATAATTTATTAAATAAATTAATAATAAACGAGTTTTTTTTTTAATATTTAATATATATTATAATAAAATAATATTATTAATTCGTATTTAAATTAATATCGTTATACGTAATTCGGTTTTAAATATAAAAAATTTAATATTTTTTATTTTAAATTTTAAATTAATAATTTAAAATTAAAATAATTTTAATATTTATATATTTTAACGCGTTAAATAAAAATATTTTTTTAATAAAATTTTATATTAAAAAAAAACTTTTTAAAAATTTCATTTTTTATATTAAATTATTATAATTATATTTATTAAAAAAAAACTTTTTAAATTTTTTTTTTAAAAATTATATAATTATAAAAATATTTAATATTTAAAATAAAAACGTATTTAAAAAAATTTATAATTATATTTTATTAATTTATATAATAATAAATTATTAAAATTATTTAAATTATTTAAATTTAAAAAAAATTTAAAAAAAAAATTTAAAATATTATTTAATTTTTTTTAAATATAAATATTTTTTTTCGTTTTTTTGAAAAAAAATTTATTTAATAATTTATTAAATGAATTTTTTTTAATTAATATAATTATTAAAATAAAAATTTAAAATTTTTTAATATTTAAAATTTTCGTTTTTTATATTAAATTATTTTTTTTAAATATTTTAAATAAAAATGTATTTTTAATAAAATTTTATATTAAAAAAAACTTTTTAAAAAATTTTAATATTTTTTATTTAAAAAACGTAATTAAAAGTTTTATAATTATTATTTTAATTAAATACAATTATATTTTATTAATTTATATAATAATAAATTAATAAAAATATTTAATTAAATTTTATATAATTTAAATTAATTATATATTATTTTAAAATTATAAAATTATAAATTTTTTAAATAAATTAATTAAAATAATTTATATTATATAAATAATACGAAATTTAATAAAAATTAATATTAATTTTTAAATTTATTAAATATTTTATATAAAAAATAAATTAAAAATAAAAATTAAATTTTTTTATAAAGTAAATAAAATTAATATTATAATTAATAATATATAATAAATAATAAATCATAATAATAATAAATATAATAATTACGTAAAAATATTAAATATTTATATTATTTTAAGTATTAAAATAAATATATTTTTATAGCGCTCCTTAGTAAAAAGCGTATTAAACTTTCGAATAATTTTAATATTGAATAAGCATTGCAATGGATATAATGTTCCCGCACCTAGCTAGATCTCATCACTTTAATCAATCAACCAGACTATCAAAATCATCAAATATATTACTCAGATTGACAGCCATAGACAATGTTTCTAAGCTCGGCTGGAAGTTTGAGAAATTGGAATGTCCGCCGCGAGCGCGGTTTGAATGAACGGAAGCTACTACCCATTGTGAAAAAGAGTGTAGCTTATTTGAAAAGGCTATATCGTAGTGGGAAGAAGATGAGTAAATGCGATGCCGCAAGTGCAGGATCGTGGCGGGCCAGCGTTAACTGCGCAGTGTTTGACTTGATTCCAATGGCCTGGTCATAGAAGTACGGAGTTTTCGAATATAGACACGCAAGATGCAGTGATAGCGTCGCTGGGGTGGTGGTGCTGCAATAGGTCGAATTCTGCGTTGCAGCTGATATGTCTTAGAAAGATGTCACCTTGCATAACCAAGAGCTAAAATAGCTGCGGCAGCTTAAATTTCGGGCCCGATTTCTTCTACTAGCGTATGCACCTAAACTAGTGAAGTGAAGATGCATTTGACAAGAGAATATTTCTATACACCAGAGTACTAGTCCTAGCTACAACTCCAAAGGACCAAAAGCCGCCTTGCCAAGCTAGGTATAGTAACAACGGCTAGATACGAGAAGGTAGGAGATCATAGAAAACCGTCAGCTCCCCCAGTCCAGCAATCACCCTTCTGGTCTATTGAAAGCAGAATGAGCAAACTGTCCGTAATTATTTGGGTGTTTGGTAGTGCCTCAAGTCACCCTCCCAAATCCTCTCTGCCTACCGTGATCCTCACTTGAACTCAAAATCCCTCGATGTGTTTTCACTAAAGACGAAGCTCTGAAATTTCTCCGCTTCACTTGCTGTCAGCGTTAGAGCCTGATGGAATTCTATCTCCTTGACACAGAGACCCCTCAGCATCTTCTCAATCGAACTGCTGATAAGACTGTGAGGTGCCCTGGTGTTGGAATTCCATGGACGGCCAAACGAGCGGGGTGCAGTCGAACAATATTACTAAAAAGCTCAGCAATATGCCGATCTCTCGCTAATCGATCGATCTTAATAATCGCTTAATTACTTATTTAGAGCTGTTTAACCTGTATTAGCGTAGGCTGCTCTCCGTTTCAGCATATGCTAGTTCTCTCCACTAAAAAATTTCTTTTTTTTTAAATATTCGATTTTTTATTCTTTTATCGCTTTTATTATCGTAAAACTTTTTAATTATTATATTTTTTATTTACGTCGACTTTAATAATTTTATTATATTAAATATAATTAATTTGTTTACGTACGAATATTATTACAATATATATATATTTATAATTTAAATTAAAACTTATTTCGAATAATAATTCGAGTTATATTAAATCGATTCGCGTTATTACGATTAATATAAAAACTCGCTATAAATATATATTAAATATATATTAAATTAATATTAATTTTTTTTTAGTTTTATTTAATATTACGTCGATTTAAAATATTAATTTGTATTAAAATTAAAATAATATTAAATATATATTAAATTTTTTTTTTTTAATTATTTTTAATTTTAATATACATTTTAATATTATTAATATTAATATATTAATATAAATTTTCAATTTATAATAAATATATATTTAATATATTTATTAATTAAATATATAATTAAATTTTTATTATTTAATTTTTTTTTATTTTTTTTATTTTTTTATTTAATTATATATAAAAATTTTATTATATTTATAATAATTATATTAATATTTATTTATATATTTTTTAATTTATATATAATTTTTAATTTTAATACGATTAATATTATTAAAGCGATTTAAATCGCTAATAAAAAATATATTATATTTTATTTATACGTAATATATATTAAATTAACGATTATATAATATTATTAAACGTTTTATTATTATAAGCGATTAATATAATATTCGCTATTTATTAAAGTTTAAATATTAAAATTATATACGTTTAATATATATTTAATTTATATTATAATAAAATTAATTTTTTTAATAATCGTTTTAATTTTTATATTATTATTTATAAACGTATTACGTATATATTTTTTATTAATTTTTTTAATCGAAATAATTTTAATTTTATTATATAAAATATATATATACACTATATTAAATATATATTAAATATATATTAAATATTTAATATTTAATTAATATTATTTTATCGTTAAAAAAACGTAAAATAAATCGTTAAACGTATATTTATATTATATATATATTTAATTTATTTAGTGCGATTCGAATTTTTTTTTTTTTTTGATTTTCGATTTAATTAAAATAAAAATTAAAATAATATATTTTCGTAATATAATATTTAGTTTATATTTTATATATATTAAATTTATATAAATTTTTTATATTTTTTTTTTTTATTAATCGAAAATCTCGTAATATTTTTTAAAAAAAAAAGTATTAAAAATAAATTAATATATTTTAAATATATATTTTATATTATTAATATATATAATTATTAATATTTGTTTTTCTTGTTTTTATAATATTAAATCGATGAAAAATATTACTTTTTTTAAATTTATTTAAATATATATTTAATTATAATATAATTAAAATTTAATAAAATTTAATTTAAAAAATATTAATATTTATATATATTATTTTATTTATTTTTAATTAATATAAAATATATTAATTTATATCGCGTTTTTATATTTTTAAAATTTAAATTAATAAATTATTAATAAATATTATTTATAATTTTTATATACGTTTAATATATTTTATTTTTAATATAAATTTATATTATTTATTGTTTTTATTTCGTTTAAAAAATAATTTTAATTTAATAATAATAATATTATTATTTTTTTATTATTTTTATAAAACGATTTTTTTAATTTATTTAAAAATTTATTTAATATAATTTTATAAATTAATTATAATTTAAATTAAATATATTTTTATATTTTTTATATATACGTAATATATATTAAATATATATTAATTTTATATAAAATATATTTAGCGCGTATAAATATATCGTTTTACGAAATAAAAAATATATTATTATATTTAATAAAATTTAAAATTATTAAAATATATTTTATTATTTTAAAATTTTATAAAATAAAATATTATATTATATTTATTTTTTTCGATTTTTTATTTTATTCGAGATTACGATAATAAAATTTTTTATAATAATTAAAAAAAAAAAAAAAAAATACGTACGTTTAATATATATTTATTGTATATTAATATTTTATTATAAATTTTATTATTTTATTATTATTTAAAAAAAATTATAATAATAAAAATATTTTAATTATTAATATTACGAATTTGTTTTTAAATATATATTTAATTTAAATTTAATATATAATAATATAAATATTAAAAAGTTTTATATTTTATAATATTAAAAAAATCGAAAATTTTTAAATCGATTTATTAATAAACGATTTTAAAATAAAGTATTTATATTATATAATAATTTTATAATATTTTAAATAATTAATAAATTTATTTATAAAAATAAATATAAAATTTTTTAGTATTTAAATTTTAAAAAACTTTAAATATAAATTCGAAATAATATAAATATATATTTAATATATATATAAAATTTATTAATTAAATTTTAAATATTAATATATAATTATTTTTTTAATAATATTAATACGTTTTAATATTTAACTCGTAATATTTTTATTTTTATTTTTAAAATCGATTAAAACTTTTTTAAAACTTTTTTTATTTATAAATATAATAATAAATAAAATTATTTTATATATATTAAAAATTTAATAACGATTATTAAAAAATATAATAAGTTTATTTTTAATATTTTTTAAATATATATTAAATATTTATTAAATTTTAATTATTTTTAAAATTAAAATAAAATTTATTATTTTAATAAATATTTTATTATATAAAATATAATTATTTTATTTAATATATAATTATTTTTATTTTATTTTATAATTATACGTAATCGTTATTATTATATTTTTTTTTTATTTAAACGTTTTTTTAAAATATAATTTCGAATTTTATTATTTTATTCGAAAATATAAAATCGAATTTATTAATTAATATAATTTTATATATATTTAAAATAAGTTTAATATATATTAAATATATATTAATTTTACGTAAGTCGCTATTAATTTTTTATTTAATATTAATAGTTTTTTTAAAAGTATTAAATTAATATATTAAAAATTATTTATATTACGTTTATATATAAAAATCGATAATAATTTTTGATTTAAATATTTCGATTTTAATATTTTTTTAATAAAATTTTATTAATTAATTATTAATAATATATAAATTAAATAAAATAATTATATAAAACGTATATTTATTTTATATTTTATATATATTAAAATTAATTAAATAATAATTATTTTTTTATATATTTATATTTTTATTAATTTGAATTTTCGAGATAAATATTAAATTATATAAAAATTTTTTTTAAAATTTTCGAAAATATAAATAAAAAAATTATTTAATTTTTTTATATAATTCGTTTAAAAAAAATTTTAAAAATTAAAATTATTAATATAAATATATATAAAAAATAAACGAAAAATAAATATATTTAATAAATATATTAAATATATATTAAATATAATTAAATTCTAATAATTATTTTCATTTTTAAAATTTTAATCGAAATTATAATAAATATTTAATATATTTTTTAATATTTTATAAAATTTATTTAAAGTATAATTTTTTAAAAAAAATAATTAATATATAAAAATCGATATTATATTTTTAATTATTTATTTATAAATCAAAATCGAATAAAATTTATTAAACGTATAATTAATATATATTAAAAATAATTTAAATTTATAAATTAAATCGTTTATAAATAATTAAAAAAAAAAATAATAATATAAATATTAAACAATTATTAAAAAATATATTAATAAATTTAAATTAAATTATTTGTAAAAAAATAATTTTATTAAATATAAATATATAATTTTAAACGAATTTTTAAAATAAGTATATTTTTAATATATATTAAATATATATTAATTATATTTTAAATTGAAAATTTATATTCGTTATATTTATAAACAATATAATATTTATTATTAATAAAATATTTTATATATATTTTATAATATAAATATTAAATCGAATTTAATTATAATTAATAATAAACGAAATAAAATATTTATTTTATATTATAATATATATATATATATATATTTATAATATATATAAAACGTATATATTATGAAATCGCCAAAAAAAAATTAAAAAAAATTATTATAAAAAAGTTTTTAAATTATAACTTAAAAAATCTTTTTATAATTTTTATATAACGAGATTTTAAAATTATAAAACGAATTAAAATTAAAATAAAAAATTCGAATTTTATATATAAAAGTTTTACTTTTGTAAACGTATAATATATATTAAATATAAACTCGATATTTAATTAAATATTTAATTTTAATATTATTATAATAAATATTTTAATAAATAAAGTTTTTATTAATTATATATTAAATATAATTATTAATATTTTTTAATATTTTTTAATATTTTATATTTTTTAATTATTTAATTTATTCGTAATATATATAAAATATATATTATTTAATTAAAAAAGTTTTATTTCGATATTAAACTTTTTATTTATTTAATTTTATATTTTATTTTTTAAAAAACGTTTAATTCGATTTCGAATTTTATTTTTTATTATTTTAAATTTTTTATTTTTTATTTTATATATACGTAATTTTTATAAAATATAAATTTAATATTTTTTTAATAAAATTAATTATATATTAAAAATATATTATATATATAAAATATAAATATTAACGTTAAAATTATTAATATTCGTTTAATATAATTTTAATTTATATTTAATATTTATAATTAATTAATATATAATTTAATAAATATTTATAATAATACGAAATTATATATATTATTATTAATTTTTTAAATTTTAATATTTTTTATTTATTATAATAATTAAATTTTTAAATTGTAATATATAATTAAAAAAATAATCGTCAAAAAAAATAAATTTAATATATATTTAATATAAATATAATAAATATTAAAAGTATATTGTTACTTTTTAATTAAAAGTAAAAACTAATTTTAAAATAAAAACGTTTTTATAAAAAAACGTTAATATTAAAAACTCGGATTATAAAAAAAAAACAAATTTAGTATTTATAAAAAAAAAACGTAAATTATAAAAAAAATTAAAAAAATTAAATTAAAATTTTTTATTTATATATATTAATATATATTGTAATTATTTTCAAATTATACGCGTATATAATTAGTATAAAACGTTATACGAATTATTAAAATTAATATATTATATATATATTTAATTTATATTTTAAGTTTTTATTTTTTTTTTTAATTTAAAAAAAACAATTTTTTATTTATTTTTTCGATTTTTAATTTATACGAAATATATATTTAATATATTTTTAATTTTTTTTAATTGTATTTTTATAATAATATATAATTATTTATTAATTAAATATAATTATTATTATAATTTAATTTTAAAAAATATTTTAATTAAATTTTTATTAATTAATATTTTTATATATTTTATATATTTTTAATATTAATTAATTTTTTTTAATTATAATATTTAAATAATAAATAATCGAAATTATAAAATTAATTTTACGTTATTATTAATTATAAAATTTTATTTTTTTATTATTTAAATATATTAATTATTAATTTTATTATTATATACGTAAATAATAAAAAAAGATTTTTATATAAAATATATATTTAATATATTTTTAATTTAAATTGTATTTTTAAAATAAATTAATATTTATTTTATAAAAAAAGTATATAATTAATTATAAATTTATTTTATTTTAAATTATTAATTATTATTAATTTTATAAAAAATATTTTTATAATATATTATTTTAAAAAATTTTTAATTCGTATAATATATGAAAAAATTAAAATAATATTATTAAACGTATATCGAATATATATTAATTATAAATAGTTTTAAAAAAATTAAATTTTAAAAATTAATTTATAAAATTAAAAAAATTATATAAGTTTTTTAATTTTATTTAAATTTATTTTAATATTTATAAAGTAAATAATATAAATTTCTTTGTAATTTATAATTTAAAATTCGATTATAAAACGATTATAAACGTTAATATTTTCGATATAATAAAACTCGTTTAAATATATATTTAAAATATATTAAACGTAAATAAAAACTCGATATTTTTATATGCAAATCTTTTTTTAAATTTTTTTATTATTAATATTTATTTTAAATATTTTTAATATTATTAAATTTAATTTTTAATTAATATTAATTTTTAAAAAAAGTATAAAAATTAAATTATTAATTTAAATTAAATTTGAAATAAATTTAATATTAAATATATATTAAACTTATATTAAATTTATATAAAAAATAATCTTTTTTTTTAAAATTGTTAATTTCGTCGATTTTATAATAAATTTAAATATTAAATATATATTAACTTATAATAATAATATTAATTTTTTATTATTATTAAATATATATTTAATATAATATTTAATAAATACTCGAATAAAAATATAATTTTTTCCGCTTTTTTTTTATTATTGAATATATATTTAACGTAATAATCGATAAATATTTAAACGAAAATACGATTTTTTTTATTTTTTCTTTTAATATTAAATATATATTCAATATAATAATCGATAAACATTCGAACGAAAATGTAATTTTTTTCGCTTTTTTTTCTATTATTAAATATATATTTAATATAATAATTAATAAATATTCGAATGAAAATATAATTTTTTTTATTTTTTTTTTTATTATTAAATATATATTTAATATAATAATTAATAAATACTCGAACGAAAATACAATTTTTTTTATTTTTTTTTTTAGCGCTAAATATATATTCAATATAGTATTCGATAAATACTTAAATAAAAATACGATTTTTTTCAATTTTTTTTTTAATATTAAATATATATTTAATATATAATTTATATTATAATCGAAAATAATAAATTTAATTTTTAGTTCACTATTTAATTTTCTCGCGATTATAAATAACAAGTATATATTAAAATTTATAAATTTTAATATTTTTAAAATTATTAATATAAATTTTTTTTTTAATAAATTAAATAAATTTTTAAATACGTATATAATTTTAAAATCTTTTATATAATTACGATTACGAATAAATCGATTTTAAAAATAATTTATATTAAATATTTATTTAATATATATTAATTATATATTAAAATAAATTAATTTAAAATATAAATATTAATAATAAAATAAAATGTATTTTTTTTTAAAAAAAATAATAAAAAACTTTGAATTAAAAACAAATTAAAATTAATATTAAATAATTATTTTTCGTTATAATATTATAATAATTAAAAAATAAAATCTCGTAAAAATTAAATATTTATACGAATTAATTATATATTTTAAATCGAGTTTTAAAATTTTAAAATAATTTTTTTTTCAAATTTTAAATTATAAAATTTTAATATTTAAATTTATTATTTTTATTTATTATTTAATTAAAAATATAATAATATTAATTAAATATACAAATTTTAAAAAAAATAATAAAATATATTAAAAAGAATTTAATAACGTTTTTATAATTAAATTATTAAAAATTATAATTTTATATTATATAATTATAAAAAATATATTTAATATTTTATATAAATTTTTTTAATAAATTAATTATTAAAATAAAAATATATATTTATTAATTTAATAATAAATTTTTTTATTTTTAATTTTTTTATTAAAATATATATATAAAAAATATATAATTTTTTTAAAACGAAATAATTTATAAATATTAATTTTAATTAATTATTATATTTTTATATATTTTATTATTTTATTTTAATAAATTTTTTTATAATAATTAATTTATATTTTTTATTTTTATTAAATTTAATATATTTTGTAAATTTTTTAAATAAATTTGAAAATAATATTTTTATATTATTATTTATATTTATACTAAAAAAATTAATTATAACGAATTTTTATTATAAATATAATAATATAATTTTTTATATAAATTTAATAAATAATAATAAATATTTATAATTTATTTAATATTTTTTTTATTAAATAATTAAAAAAAAAATATTATTATCAATTTTATAAAATTATAATTTAAATAACAAATATATATTATTATTTATTTATAATTATTTTATTTTAAATTAAAAATAATAATAAAAATATTATTAATTATAATTTATAAAATAAATAAATATTTTTATTATATTTTTTATTTAAAAACTTTTATAAATAATTAATTTTAAAAATAATATAATTAATTAATTTATAAATTATAAATTATTTTTAATAAATTTAAATCTTTATTAAAAAAATTTAATTTAATATTTTTAATATATATAAATATTATAAAAATATATTTATAAATTAAACTTTTTTTATGAAATTAATTTTAATTATTAATTAAATTATAAATTTTTTAAAAAAAAATTATATTATAAATATATAAATAATTTTTTTTATTTAATTAAATATTTATAAAATAAATATAAATTCGTATAAATAATTATTAATTAATTATTATTTTAATTTTTTTATTATATTTTATATTTTTAAAAACGTATTTATTTTTAATAAAATTATAATTATAAAATATAAAACTTTTTATTTTAATTTTTATTAATTAATTTTAAATTATTATTAAAAATATTATATATATTTTTTATTATAATTTTTATTATTTTTAATAATATTTTTATAAAATATATAATA
>MU119645.1:0-34347 GCA_014904845.1 Acephala macrosclerotiorum | reverse complement strand
AGCTTTAAATTAAAATCTGATCAATCGGCAATTTTAAAGTTAGAACAAAGCTAGTATCGCGCGCGCTATAAGCGAGTTTAATGAAATGCTAAATTTTCGATTTAATTTTCTATTTCGAATTTTCGAATTTTTATTATTTTATTATAAATCAAATAAAATTTATTAATACGTTTAAAAACAAATTACAAAATATTAAAATTTTAATTTAATATTAATAATTCAATTTTATTTGTTTTTTTTTTAAAAAAAAGTATTTATTTATTTATATAATTAAATAAAATAAACGTAAAATTAAAAAATAAATATTAAAATAATTATTATTAAAAATAATAAAAATTATAATTTGAATTATTTAATCGATTTTTTAAGTAATTATTTGATTGAATCGATATTAACAATTTTTTTTTTTTTAAAAAAAAAAAACGCTTTTTTTAATTCGTAAATCAAAATCAAAAAAAAATATTATTGCGATTATTAATACATTATTTCGCTATTAAATATTAAAAAAAAAATTTAATCGTAAATTAATCGTTATTACGTATTGTAATATTTAATTGATTAAATTAAACTTAAAAAAATTTCTTTAAACTCGATATTTATAATCTTTAAATCAATCGAAAATTCTATTTTCGAGAATATTAAAAATATTGAAAAATACTAAAAATATTAAAATAATAATTATACGTTTTTTTTTTTGACGTTGTTTTTTTTAATAATTACTTTTTTTATTATTTTCGTTTTCGTCGATTGATTTTTAGACTTTAAAACGTTATATTTATTTTTATATTTTAATATTAAAACGATTAATATTAATAAATAATTCAAATAATTTATTAATATTAAATTTGATTATAATATTAATTGAATTACTATTTTTAATAATTTATTGAATTTTTAAAAAAAATTTATATTCGTATAATTATTTGATAATTATAATATCGATTATAAAACGATTTTTTTTAATAATATCGAATTTAATTATATATTCGTAAAAAAAAAAAAATCGATACAAATAATTACAAAAATTGAATTTAATTTTAATTGTTTTATAATAAAATTAAAAGTAATAAAAATCGAAATTTTTATATTAATTTTTATTATTATTATATATAATTCAAAAATTAAAATAATATAAATAATTTTTTTGTATTTTATTAAATTTTAATAAATTAAATTATTTCGTAATTCGAATTATTTATTATTATAAGTTTTATTATCAAAAATAACAATATATTTAATCTATAAATTGAGATTTTTATTTATAATAAAAAAATCGTTTACAAAAACGAAAAATTTTATTAAATATAAATTTAAATAAAAAAATCGAAATTTACGATTAAAATTGTTTATTTGTTATTATAATCGTTTATTTAACGTTATAATTTGTTTTTTCTCGAGATTTTAATATTAAATTATCGTCGATATATTGTACGTAGTTTTTAATTAATAAATAGAATTAATATATATTTTTCGAATATATTATTTGAAATATATTTATTTATAAAAATTTAATTTCAAATTAATTAAATTTAAATATTTATTTTATTTTTAATTTCGTTTATTATTAATTTATATTCGTTAAATAATAAAAAAATATTCAATATAAAAATTTTTATAAATTTAATTAATAATTTGATTTTTTATAGTTTAAAGTTTTTTAATTTTATAAAAATTTAATTTTTTAAAATAAACGTATTATTAATTTATATATTGATTATTTCGAATAAAATACAATTATTTTTTGTAATAAATAAATAAAAATCGAAAATTAAAAATTTTATCGAAAATTTGTTTTTATAATAAACGTTGTACGTTTTATATTAATATATTTTCGTTTTTAAAATTTTGTAAAAAGATTTAATTATTTTGAAAACGACGTTTAATAGAAATTTATTCGTTATTTTTTTCGAAGATTTAATAAAAATAATACGTATTAATAAAATTATTAATTGTACGTATATTTGAATAATATTTTTTAAATAAAAATTGATTTTTTTGAATTTAAAAAATAAAAATAAAATAATAATAATTCGTTAATTAATACGTTAAATAATCGAAAATTGAATTAATATTATTTTTTTGTTTTTATTATTAAATTATAAAACGAGATTTTTTGTATAAAATTATCGTTTTTATATTTTTGATTTCGTTTATTAGTTTTAAATCGAAAATTCGTTAATTGTTAATTTTTTTTGAATTATTAAAAATTAATTTAAAGATTTTTTTTGCGATTAATTTATTAAATTTTTTTTATGAAAAATTGTAAACGAATTACTTAAAATAATAATAATTTTTTTTATATAAAAATCTATAAATAATTGTTTATTTTTAGTTTTTTTCTCGATTAAATAAATTTTAAAAATTTTTATATTTATATAAATTATTATATAAATATATTTATTGAAATTAAAAATATAAAAAAAATTTTTATTATAATTCGAAATAAATATAATTTTTTTTTGAAATATATAAAAATTTTTTAATTGAATGAAATAAATTAAAAAAAAAAATTTAATTTTGAATTTAAATTTTTTAATAAGTTTTTTTTTAATAAATGATTTTTTAATTGTTTTTTAAATTACTCGAAATTTCAATAAAATAATTTTATTATAATACTATAAAAAATTTTTAATTTATTTAATAATTACAATTAATATATTTTTTTATTTATTATTAAAAACGTATATAATTTTTTTTATTTTTTTTATTTTTTTTTAAATAAATATATTTGAATTTAAAAATAAATCGATTAAATAATAATTTTATAAATTATTTTTTATTTGTAAAACGTTATTAATTTAACGAATAATATAATATTTTCGAATTATAATTATTGTATTTTTTATTGTTTTATTATAATATTTGAAAATAATATTATTTAATTTTATTATATTATTAATTGTTTTAATCGTTATTTGAAATCGTTTTTTTTTTATAAATTAAAAAATTCGCGAAATAATATATTATATATACGTTTTAATAAAATATAATATTTTTTTATTAAATTAATTAAATTATAAATTTTTATTAATATAATTTTTAAATCGATATTTATATTTTTAATATTATTATAAAAAATTTTGAAATTGAAATTTATTTTGAGATTATAAATAATAAATATTAATTTAATTTACTTGAAAAACGTTTTATATTTTTTTTATCGATATATTAATAAAAAATCTCGTAATTTAAAATATTATAATTTCGTTTACGATTTGAAATATTAATTTCTCGTCGTTTTATAATACGTTTAAATAAACGAAATAATTAAAATTATAATTATTACGTAATGTAAATTTAAAACGATCGAAAAATTTATTGTTTATTTAATATTATTAATAGAATTTTATTATTTTTTTGATTTTTTTGAAATTTGTAAAATATTTTTTACGTTTTAATATTTGCGCGAATTTGATAATCGATAAATATTTAAAATATTTATATAATCGTTTAAATTTCGTTTTAATCAAATAATAAATAATAAAATCGATTTTTATTATAAAATTTTTATAATTACTATAGATTAAATTTTCGAATAAATTAAATAATATTTAAAAATATTTAAATATTTTAATAATAAACGTACGTCGTTTATTTTAAATAAATATATTATTGAAATTATCGAATTTAATTTGTAATTTGTTTATATTTAAAAAAAAAAAAAAAAATACGTTTATTAAAATTACGTAAAACGTAATATATTTAATTAATATATTAATATTAATAGTTTCAAAAAATGAAATTTTATTGATTTCGAATTTAATTATTATTTTTTTAATTTTGAATTCGTTTAATTTAATATTTCAAATTTGTTAAAAAATTAAATATTGATTTTTATTAATAATAAATCGTTAAACGACGTTAATATCGATTATAATATTTAAAAATATTTAATATATAACGATTTTAATTATATTACGATATTTAATATTGTATAATAAATTGATTAATAATTAAATAATTCGATAATTTTAAGTTTATTAATCGTATTATAAAATATTATAAAATAATTAATTAATTATATAATATTATTTTTGAATAAATTTTTTTTTTAATAATTTTAACGAAAAATTGTTTGTATTTTTCAGTAATATTAAAATTTAATTTTTCGAATTTAATTACAAATTAAATTATTTTGTTTTTATTGAACAATTTCGATTTTTTAAAGTCGTTGTATATTTTTTTTTTTTTTTGACGTATAACGAATATTTTAATAATTTGAGTTTTTATAAATAAAATATTTTTTTTGTATTAATATATTATTAATTTTTTATAATTAGTTCGATTATTATATTGAGTATTTTTATTGAAATATTTGCGATTTGCAAAATATAATTCGTTCGTATTTTGATAAATATTTTTTTTTTTTCGATTATAAAAATTTTAAAAATTATTTTTATTTTCGTTTAAAATAAAATCGTATTATAAACGTTTTCGTATATAATTTCAAAGTTTAATAAAAATTGAAAAAGCGTTTAATAATATTTTAATATATTTTAATAAATATAATAAAATTTATTTCGTATAATAATTTTTATTCGTATATTTGAATGTAAATTAAATTGTTTTTAGATTAATTTTTGATATAATATTTCAAAGTATTTAAAAATCGTTTTATTTGAATTTTGCGTTTAAATTATAATAAATATAATCGTGTTTTATTAATTGAATATTCGATTTCGACGTTTTTTAATTTCGAAATTCGATTTTACGATTTTGATTATTTTATTGAAAAAAAAGTTTTTTTTAATGAGTTTTTAATAATAGAATTTATTAGTTTTATTAATAAATATAATTGAAAACGTATTACGATAATTTTCGAATTTAATATTTGTTTTTGAATATAAGTTTTTGAATATTCGTATAAATATATTTAATAAATTTTTTTTTTATAATATTTGAATTTATTATTATAAATTTTTATAAAAATAATTAAATATTATTTGATTTTCGCGATTAAAATTATATATTAATCGATTAAATTTTTTTGATAATTTTTTAATTTTTAATAATAATAAAAACGACGAATTTCGTTTCAAGTTTTTATTTTTTAATAATAAATTTAATAATAATATTTTATTGTATTTTTGAAATTGTTTTTTAAAGTATTATATATTCGAATAATATCGTTTGTTTTATAGAAAATTCTATAGTAAGTTTTAATAATTGAAAAAAAAAAATCGAAAATATTAATATTATTTTTTTAATTTTTTTAATAAAAATAATAGAAAATATTATTTTTTAAATTTGTTTTATTTTTGAATTAATTGTATTTTTTTATAAATTAAAGTTTTTTATTAAATTTATTTTTACGATTTTTTTATATGATTATTTTGATTGTTTTTTTTTATTTATAATTTATAGTTTTGATTATTTTTCGTTTTGAAATTTTGTATTTATTTTAATATATATTATATTAAATCGAGAAATAAAAAAAGTAATAAAAGAATTTTTTTTTAATTAAAATTGTATTTTGAAAAAATGTAATCGTATTTTAAAAAAGCGTTTTATTAGATTGTATTGTATTCGATAAATATAATAATTTAATGAGTTTTTATATCGAGTTTATAGAAATTATAATAAAGTATTTATTATTAATATACGATAAAATATAAAATAAAAAATTAATTAATTTTAAATCGAGAAAATTAAAACAAACGTAAAATTGTAATATTTTTTGAAAATTTAATAATTTTTTTTAATATAAATAAATTTTTTTTTATATTTAATTGAATTAATAAATTGTATACAATTTAAGTTTTTTTGTTCGATTAATTTTATTTAATTATTATTTTTTCGTAAGTAATTTTATTATTTTGTAATCGAACGAATTTAATTATTAATTAATATTAATACGTTTAAAAACAAATTACAAAATATTAAAATTTTAATTTAATATTAATAATTTAATTTTGTTTATTTTTTTTTAAAAAAAGTATTTATTTATTTATATAATTAAATAAAATAGACGTAAAATTAAAAAATAAACATTAGAATAATTATTATTAAAAATAATAAAAATTATAATTCGAATTATTTAATCGATTTTTTAAATAATTATTTAATTAAATTAATAAAATTTTTATAATTTCAAAAAATATTATTTTTTATTAAAATTACGTAATTAATTATAATTATAATTTTTATTAGTAATATTAAAATACTCGAATATATTAATATATTACGTTCAATAATTATAGTTTTTACGTATTGAATATAAAAATTATTGATTATTTAAAGAATTAAATCTAAAATCGAAAATATTAATATATTTTCAAATTTTACGTTAATTCTCTTTAATTAAAACACGTAATAAACACGTATATATATTTCAATATTAGTAATTTCTATTTTTATAATAAAAATTCAATTCATTTTTTAACGTAATTTTTTACTCAATCGTAGACTCAATAAATAATCTCGTAATTTAAAAATCTAATACTTATAAAACGATTATAAAAAATCGCTCATTTAAAAAAAAAAATAAAAAATTTTATAATTATATTAATCATATTATAAACTTCTTATAAAATTACAACTTTTTCATATAACGTCAATTAAATAATTTTTTTTAAAAAAAAAACTTATTTTAAAACAAAAAATATTCTCTAATTTCAATATTTCGTATTATATATTTTTTTTTTTTTTTATATATATTTCAATTTTTACTTTAATTAATTTTTTTTTTTTTATAAAATTAATATAAAATTTAATTCAATAATACTTTAATTATAATAAAAAGAATATTACAAATTATATCGTTTCAATTTTCAATTATTTATATATTCGCAAAAAAATCAAAAAAATATTAATCAATACACAAATTAATAATCGAAATTAAAAAAATAATTAAATTAATAATTTAATTATTTTATATTCAAACTATAAAATTTTCTTCTATTTATATCATACTTTAAAAAATCGTATTTTATACAATTAATAAATTTTTATTCGTAGTATTAATCACATTATATAATTATCAAAAATATTAATAATTCGACGCGTTTTAAACACGATCGAATTTTTACAATACAATATTTCAATCGATTTAAAGTTCAACTAATAAAATCGAAATTTACTAAAACGTAATAAAATTTTGAAATTGATTTACTATAATAAAAAAATTATATTTAATATTATTATTAATAAAATTGAAAAATTAATAATAAAATAAATAAATTAAATAATAAAATTATAAAATCAATAATCGAATATTTTAATTTGCAATTTACGTAATTAATTAATAACAATTAATTATATTTTTATATTTTTAAAAATTTAACTCGAAATAAATTAATTCGCTTAATTCAAAAAAATAAAATTTCAATTCTATTCTAAATCTCATTTTTTTTTACTTATTTTTCTATTTTAATCATAAAATTATTCGTATTAATAAACGTTTACAAAATTTTATTTAAATTGAATTTTATTATAACGTTTATCAAATTATCATTTTTATATATTTATTGCACTTTTTACAATTCTTTATATTCGTATAATTATTTCAAAATTATAATATCAATTATAAAACGTTTTTTATTTATTGTTTTTAATTTTATTAAACAATTATATAAAAAATACGAATTCGTACAAATAACAATAAAAATATTAAATAAATCGAATTATTTTACGATTATATTAATAATAAAAATTATTACAATTATTATATTTATTCTATTAACCATTTTATAAATTTCAAATATTAAAACGCTTTTAGTAATTTTTTTACACTTTATAAAATTCCAATATATTAAATTGTTTTTTATTTTAAAATCGTTTTTCGTTCGAATTTTATTAGCGATTATAATCACGTATTCAATCTACGAACTCAAATTAATATTATTAGCGTATAAATTATTCATAAATACGAATATTTTAATTATTTTTAAATCGATCGAAATATAATAAATATCGTACAATAAATTGTTTTATTACTATTTCAATTTTTTATTTAAAATTATTACATTTTTTTCTATTAAAATTTAATATTATACAACGATTAACAAATCAAAAGCAATTTTTAATTAATAAATAAACGCAATATACGTTTCGCGAACTTATTACTTTCAATATTAATCAAAATAATTTGTAATCTTTAAATTAATAAATTCGATTTTTTTATTTTAATTTTTTTATTTAAATCGTATTTTATTTTCATTTCGTAATTATATAATTCTATCGTTAAATATTAATTAATTTGTAAATATTAAATATTTTTTATTCTTTGTTTACAATTTAATCTTTTTCAATTTCTTTTTTTTCAAGTCTATAAATTACAATATCGATAATTTTAATATATCGTTTATTTGTATACTAATAATCTCGAATATTTTTCTATTTTTTCCAATCAAAAAACAAAAATTATATATTAAAAATTCTATTTTCAATTCGAAAATATAATATTTATAATATATAACAAATCAATAAATATTTACTTCTACGAATTTATACAATAATTTTTTTACAATTATAATTATTTTTTTAAAATAAAAATATATTATTTTTTTTAACAAATTAATAAAAATTATTCATTAAATTAAAATTTACAATTGCGTATATATTTACGTAACGTCTTATAACTATACTACAAAATTGTAATCTTAAATCAAAACTAAAATCAAAATTAAAATTGTTCTTTAATTTACTCGTTAAATAATAAAAAATTCTATAA
Organism: Acephala macrosclerotiorum; assembly: GCA_014904845.1. NCBI lineage: Eukaryota > Fungi > Ascomycota > Leotiomycetes > Helotiales > Mollisiaceae > Acephala > Acephala macrosclerotiorum. Next base: position 25,676 of record MU119645.1, on the reverse strand, counting down.
AAATAATTTTTTTCAATTTATTATTAAAAATTTAAATTACAATTCTCGTTTTTTTATATAATTCGTTCGTTATTTTATTTTTAATTTCATATATCAATTTAAACTTAAAAATCGAAATATTTTTATACGTAATTAAATCGTATTATATAAATTTAAACACGTTTTTTATAAACAATTTATTTCATTTTTTTTATTATAAAACTTTAAAAAAATTTCCAAATATAATAATAATTCTTTCTTTTTATAATTTGATTACAAATTTTATATTCGTTTTTTTTATTCGTTATATAAATTATATTAATCGTAATTTTTTTTTCTATATAATATTAATTGAAATTCTTATTATTCGTAAAATTACTATTATTATTATTAATATTCGTAAAATCAAAATATTTTTATTCGAAATAAATTATAAATTTAAATTTATTTTTCGCACTTTTTAATCGTTTATAATATTTAAATTAATTTTCAATTGAAATTAAATAATTACTATTATCGTTTTTTTAATTTTTGTTTTTTTTATATTATATTTACCGTTTTCAATTTTTCGTTTTTTTATATAATTCTCATAAATTATTTTTTTATCGATTTTTCAATTTACAACTTTCGAAAATAAAATTTAATTACAATTAATTTAAAATTTACCAATTCATAAAATAATTATATAATATACTTTTTACTCGTAATTATTAACAATTTATATAATCTTTTCTATTCTTTGTATTCTTTAAAAATTCGAACTTCGAAATTAATTAATAAATTTAAATTATTAAAATATTAAAACTATTTCTTATTATTAACGTATTATTAATTTATCGTTTAATTTGTATACAACGAAATTCGTTTATTGTTTTACAAATCGCATTTACTTTTTTTATTATTATTAACATAAAAATATCTATATTGAAAATTTTAAAATATATTTCAAATATTAATAAAATTAATACAAATCCATTTAATTTTATTAAATTATTACAAACTTTTATTACTATTTATAATATTTATTTTTTCGTAATATATTTTATTATTTCTTTCAATATAATCATATAAACTCATTATAATAAAATATAATATTTGTCGGTTCAATCATGTGATCGTTTAAGCGATCGATTAAATGATCTTAATTATAATTTCTATTACTTTTGACAATAATTGTTTTAGTATTCATTTTTTAATTTTACGTTTACTCTATTTAATTATATAGGTAAAGAAATACCCCTTCTAAGAAAAAGCAGATAAAATTGAATTATTGATATTAAATTAAAATTTTAGTATTTCGTGATTTGTTTTCGAACGTTTTAATATTGATTAATAATTGAATTCGTTCGATTATAGAATAGTAAAATTACTTACGAAAAAATAGCAATTGAATAAAATCGATCGAATAAAAAAGTTTAAATTGTACGCAATTTATTAGTTTAATTGAACGTAAAAAAAAGTAGTTTTTATTTGTACTAAAAAAAATTACTAAATTTTCAAAGAATATTGCGATTTTACGTTCGCTTTGTTTTTTTCGATTTGAAATTGATTGATTTTTTATTTTACGTTTTATCGCGTATTAACAATGAGTACTTTATTGTAATTTATTAAAAAAAAAAAAAAAAAAAAAAAAAAAAAAAAACAATTCTTACGAGTTCGATACGAAAACTCGTCGAATTAATATATTTATCGAGTACGATATAACTCGACAAAATACTTTTCGAAAGTACGATTATATATTTTTAAAGTATAATTTTAATCAAAAAAAAGTTTCTTTACTATTTTTTTTATTTTTCGATTTAATACAATATACATTGGAATAGATATAGAGTTTTAAAGCGAGGAGTAATTAAGACTATGAATTATAAATGAAATATAGAGAAATATTTTTAGAATAGACAAAAGAAATGTTTAAGAAAAAAATAAACGGAAATACAAAAAGAAAACTACATAAAATATTGCGAATAAACGAAGTATAGATATCGAAAAAACGATTTATTAAAGTTTTAAAAGTATTAGTAAATATCGCAAATGAAGAAAAATAATTAAAATAGTCGTATAAAGAAATTGTAAAAATGAATTTAATAGGAAATTTCAATTTATAAAAAAATACAATCGATTCAAAGATAAAACAAACTCGAAAATTAGTGTTTTTCGCTATTTTTATTAAAAAGATTAAAAAAATAGTATTGATACTTTCGAATCTTTTTTTTCAATTATTAAAACTTGCCACAAAACTTTCTATAAAGTAAACGATATTATTCGAATGTATAATACTTTAAAAACAATTTCAAAAACGCAATAAAATATTGTTATTAAATTTGTCGTCAAAAAATGAAAACTTGAAACGAAATTTGTTGTTTTTATTATTATTAGAAATTGAAAAGTTATTAAAAGATTTTAATCGATTAATATACAATTTTAATCGCGAGAATTAAATAATATTCAATTTCGATAAAGAATTAACTATTTTTATAAAAATTTACGACGATAAATTCAAATACTACGAAAGAGAAAATTTATTAAATATATTTATACGAGTATTCAAAGATTTATATTCGAAAGTAAACGTTAAATTTGAGAATTATCGTAACGCGTTCTCAATTATATTTGTCGATGAAATTAACGAGTTCTATTATTAAAAATTCATTGAAAAAGATTTGCCTTTTAATAAAATAATTAAAATTGTAAAATCGAATTTTAAAATCGAAAAACGTCGAAACAAAATATTCAATTAATAGAATACAATTACACTCGCGTTAATTCGAACGTAAAATCCAAACAAAACGATCTTCAAATATTTCGAAATACTATACCAAAAACTAATCCAAAAACAATTTAACCTACGTTCGAACATACGAACAAAAACTACTATACGAAACAAACTTTACTACGCTTATCGAAATATATTAAAGTACTACTAAGCGCTCTTTCGATTTTTATCGAATTTTCAAACAATATACGAAAACGTTCGTAACGCGATTTCATTTTAAACGAAAATGGAAATAATTTTTAAAACTTTTATAATCAAAAAAAAAAAAGTCTATCGAAATATAATCGAATTATACTTTATAAATCGCAAATATTACGATAAAAATACTCGATATAGCGATTAAACTAATTATAAAAAATCGATAATATATTAAAACGAGAAAAAGTATTTTATTTGTAAAAACTCGAATTGTTAAAGTACTCGCCATACGCTAAAAAAGAAAAAAAGAATGTATAACGACTTTAAAAAATCGAAATCGTTCGATAAAAATAAAATAATTTAATTCGTAATTGAATTCGAAAGATTAAACTTTAATATTATTAAAGAATACAAACAATTCGTCGTTGAACTTACTAAAAAAAGAGATTTATACGAAAACAATATTACGCGATCGATTAATTACTTTATAACATTTTATAGTACAGTTAATAAATTTAAAATTATCGAATTACTCGATCGTTAATCAATTTATTATACGATATCGAATGTCGCAATGTAATCGAGATTGCTTTTAATATTTACTAATATAAAAACGTATTTAACGAATCGCTACGTATTAAACGTTTTCATAAGTATTATAGTCGATATTAGCGCCGTCCAACGATCGATTGTCGGCGAAGACTAGTACTTAATTCTTTAACGAATTCGAAACGTCAAATTGAACGAATTTAAAATTGAAAAAATAATAATCAAATTTGAAATCAGTGAAATTTTATCTTTTGAGACTATCGACGTTAATACGTCAATTGAACGTATTACGTTTCACGTAGTTCTAATAAATGTACTTTTTCTATTGTACTTTCAAAATATAAACAAATTATAAATTAAATTCGATAATTTTAATAACGTATTTGTTTGAAATAAATAGCGTACGTTTATTATTAAAGCGTTTGAATATTTTTGAATATTATTTGATTTACTCGAAAATTTAATTTATAGTAATTGTAAGATTTCTATAGTAAAAACCGATTTTACTATTTGTTATTTGATTGAAACAAAATTTAAACGATTGTACAAGTATTTCGAACATTTATTGGTCGTTAAATTCGCGCGAGTACTAAAGTGTAAAAAATATTTTACGAATTTCGAAGAAATTAAAAAAATAACAAGATTTTATTAGTAATATTAAATGAATAGTAAATTCTTCGATCGTTTCAAGTTTATATTGTGCGACGATTATGATTTCAATTATTTCGTTTATTTAAACGTATTATAGATCGACGAAAAATTAGTACTTCAAGTTGTAAACGAAATTATAATATTTCAAATCGCGAGATTTCTTATAAATATATCGATGAAAAAAATATAAAACGTTTTTCGAGTGTATTAAATCGACGTTTATTTTAAACTATCGATATTTACTATTTATAACCTCGAAACGAATTTCAATTTTAAAAAATTTCGCGATAATACTAAAAGTATAAATATTGATTCGAAGATTATACTAATAAAAATTCACAATTCGATTGATTTAATAGAGAAATACTACGTTTCATTGAGACGTGCGTATAATATATTATTTCGAGAATTTTCCGATTTACGAAAAGAAAAACGATTTCAAATAATAATCAAAATAATTAATAATACGACGAGATCGAACGATATTATTTTTATACTTTTTGTTTTCAGTGTCTACTTTCGAATGTTACAATAAAACGCGTTTGCAATATCAATTGCCACTAAAACTAAGACGATAAAAAATGCAATAATCGCGATTCGAAAATATTATATTACTCGTCAAATCAACGACGTTCTACGAATGAGAAATAGTTCACGAAACTATTATTTAATCGATTTATCTTTAAATTCAAACGTGTTTGTTTAAAGAGAAAATAAAGAATAAAGAAAACCGTATACGCTTTTAATAGTAAATAGAGAAATATATCAATTACAATTGTCAAATAAACTAAAGAACTTTCATAGTATTGTAATAAAACTATTTTATTAAAACTTCGAGCAATTCGAAAAGTAATTAAAAAATTATTTATTAAAAGAAAATTTACTAAAAGATTTAAATCCAAAATTAAACTTTTTTAGAAAAAGTTCGAAAACAAAAGAAAATATGTTTAATTTATTTCACTCGATCGAGAAAATCTCGTATACTTCGAAAAAGAATTTATACTTATCTCGAATTGCGATAAAAATTTCTTTTTACGTTTCCAGTTCCAATAAATACATTTATATAACAATTTGTATAAATATAAAAGTTTTCGAAATTTATTTAATCGAGAAAAAAACTAGAGATAAACAATTGTTTATAGACTTTCGCGCAAAAGAAATTATTACTACTTTAAGCGATTCGTTCGCAATTTCTCGTAGAAAAGAAATTGATAAATTAATCGCGAAAAAAGTCTTTAAATTGATTTCTAATAATTCGAAAAAAATTAATAATCAATGAATCTTCGATTCAAAATTAGTAAACGAAATTAAAAATATAGAAACGATAATTTTATACGAGAAATCTCGTTTTGTAATTTAAACATTTAACGATAAAAGCAAAAAAACAATATTGATTTAATCTTCGATTATTTAATGCGTTAATTAATAAATTATTATCGTTTTAATTCTATTTTTTAAATCCAAAGAAATCAATTTTTATTTGAGAAATATTATTCAAATATACGTATAATTAATAATTCTATTAGTACGTATTATTTTCATTAGACTTTTAAAAAAAATAACGAATAAGTTTTTATTAAACGTCGTTTTTAAAGTAATTAAATCTTTTTACGAAATCTCGAAAGTAGAAATACATTGGTATAAAACGTATAATATTTACTATAAAAATAAACTTTCGATAGAATTTTCAATTTTTAATTCTTGTTTATTTATTACGAAGAGTAATTATATTCTATTTGGGATAATCGATATACAAATCGATAATACGCTCATTTTAAAAAATCAAACTTTTGTGAAATTAGAAAACTTTGAACTATAAAAAATCAAATTGTTAATTAAATTTATAGAGTTTTTTACGTCGAATACTTTTTTATTGTTCAACGAATACAAGTTAACAATAGATGAAATTAAAAATAGAATTATACTTTCGCAAAAAAAGTAAAACAAGCGTTTAAATTTAATTGATTCGAAATCAGACTTTTATAAGTAGACGTACTTCGAGTAACGTACTCGAGAAACATATATCAATTTTATTTGCTAATCGGAAGTTACGTACGATATATCGATAGTAATTTAATATTAATATTTCGAAAAAAAGTAAATTGTAACGTTGAATAAACGATTACAATAATAAATAAACAATCTCGATCATAAATTTCGATTTTTTTGTTTAGATTTACATTTAACGAAATTTTTCGTTTTTATAAACGATTTCTTTATTATAAATAAAAATCTCAATTCGTAAATCGAATATATCGTCGTTTTTGATAATAAAATCTATAGCGATAAACAATTCGATTTACAAGACAATTTACTCTATTGAAATTCAATGAAATGCAAAAAAATTATTCGTATTATTTTAACTTCTGAGTTATACGTAATAACAATAAAAATCGATATAGGAATTTCGATTTTTATTACTTTTAATTTTATTATAAAGCGATTTAAATTAAATTCAATTCTCGTGATTATTTGTATTGATTTTTTTTCTTTCTACGAGTATATAATCAAATTCGATACTACTAAAAAGAAGCGTTTTATGATCGATATTATAGTTATTAAATAATCGTATAAATATAAAAAACTTTCGAAGATTCGATAGATTGCTGGAAATAGTAATTTAATTAATACTATAATTAAATTTAACGTTAATAAAGTATTTGAATCGCTCGTTAGTATTAATCGCTTTAATATCAAAGTACAAGAATGAGTACAATATTTCGAAGTCTAAAAATCAATCGACGAGAGCGAGAATAGTAAAGAGAATAGTCGTTAAAAAAAACAATATTGGAAAAAAAAACGTATAATTGTTATTTTGATGTTTTTGGTATTTTTCGATATTTTCGGTGTTTTCGGGAGTAGGGTTTTCGATTGGTTCGGAGGTTATAAATATCGGGTTTGGAAAAATTTTTCCAAGTTTGATTTAATCGATCAAGTATTACAATACGTGACAGCGATTGGTTCACGATCAGATTTCTTTTTAGTATTTGGTAGCGGGACAGCGCATTGGTAACCGCGGTAGTACTCTCTTTTGTATTTAGTTTACGAGTTGGAAAGAGCGTTTCCTCTCAAAAAGAAAATTGCTAGTGTCGATTCAATCATGTGATCGCTTAAGTGATCGATTAAATGATTTTAATTATAATCTTTATTACTTTTGACAACAGTTGCCCTAGTGTTCATTTTTTAATTTTACGTTTACTCTATTTAATTATATAAATAAAAAGATACTCCTTCTGAGAAAAAGCAAACAAAATTGAATTATTAATATCAAATTAAAATTTTAGTATTTCGTAATTTGTCCTCGAACGTTCTAATAATATTATTCAATTTTTTCAATAAAATTATATACTTTTATTAAAACTTTTTTCATTTTTATTACTACGATTTTTATTTATTATTTAAATTTCGTAAACGCAAAATTCTTTTCAACGTTATAAATTAAAACTTTTAGCGATTTTAAATACGTATTAATTCAATACTCTTTAATTACATTTTATATAAATCGCGTAAACATTTCTATAATAAATCGTACATTTTAAAATTTTATAATAAAATCTACAAATTATAAAATCGTATTACTATTCAAATATATAATATTAACAATTATCAAATAATTAAACTCGTAATTATTTATTAAAAAAAATTTAAATCGTTTTAACGATTTTACGTTTATTTAATAATAATAATAAAATTTATTAATTTATTTTAATTATTAAAATATAAAATTTTCATATTCAATTTTATTAAAAATATCTACAAATCGTCGTACTAATAAATATTCAAATTTTTTATATACGCGTCGTAAATCTATATTTATCAAATAATACTAAACAAAAATTTTCTCTAATTTTATTAATAGAATTTATAAATACTTTCATTTACGTATAATTAATACAATTATATTATTACTATATTTTTTTATATAATTTTTCACGTTATTAAATCAAATCTTAAATCTATTTATATTTTCTAAAAATAATAAAAATAATATATTACAAAATATAATATAAAAAATAATATTTTCAACGAAAATATAAATTTTAATCGTATTTTCAATTTTTATACTATTTATTTCGAATTAAATTTTTTTTTCGCGATTTGAAATATTGAATTTAATTTATAAATCGATTTTTTATAAAACTATAAATTGATCGTATTTTGTAATTAATATAACAATTACATTTGTATTTAATAAAATACTTTAAAAAAATTTTATAATATATTTATTTATAAATTAAAAAATCTTTTTTTAATTTAAATTTTTTTTAATTAAACGAAATACGTCGTTTTTAATTAATAAATATTGCATTTTCTAATTATTTAATTTCGCGATTAATTTTTCAATATTAACGTATTCTACAATAAAAAAAAAAATTTTTTACGAATTTTTTATTATTTTTATTTTATTTCTCAAAATCAAATTTTTTTATATTTAAAATAAAAATATTAAAAATATTTATTTTATTCTCACTTTCAAATTTTTTTATTTCTTTTTTATAAATTAAAAATTTTTAATAATTTATTGTAAAAACGTATTTTTTATAGTAAAAATAAATTTCGTTTTTAAATTTTTTATATATTTATCGTTTTTCTTTTAAAAAAATATTTCGTAAATTAATAATTTATTTTTTTACAAATATAATACTTTTTTTTTCTCAAATAATTATTTCAATCGTATTTATTATATTTCTAATTCTTATAATCGTAATTATATTTATTTTAATCACGTTTATTATTACGATTTTTATTTACTTTATATTTATCGTATTTACAATCGACGAAATAAATACTAAAGTCTAATTATTTTATATTTCTTTTTTTTTCAACTAATTAAATAATATAACGCAATTAATATTAAACTTCTTTTAACGTATTTTTAAAATCTACAAAACACATACAATATTTTTTAATATTATTACAAACTCGTAAAATACAATTTCTCATATTATTATTTTTATAATTTTTTTTCGATTATTTTTCTCGAATTTACTATAATTTATCAAATAACAATTCGAAATTTTTAATAAATTTTTTTATAAAATTCTTTTTAATAATATTTTCTAAAATAATTTTTTTTTATTTTTTTTAATATATTACTAAAATATATAAAATCTCGAATTTAATTTTTATATATTTAATAATTTTTTCAAACGAACAATTATTATTAAAAATATTATTCAAATAAAAATTTTATATTTATTTTTTTAATATAATCAAAAACGTTTTTTCGTATATATTCAACGTAATATTTATATTATTACAATAAATTCAAAATAATTTTAATTTTTTATCGAAAAAATCGTAAATTGTTTTTTTATATTTATTATTATTATTAAAATAAAATTTCTTTAAATTACTAAATTTTTTAATTATTTAATTCTTTAAATTTCACTTTTTTATTTTTACTCGAAATTTTAAATTTCTTTTTTCTGTATTATACGATTAATATTCGTCGTAAATCTCTTATTACATATCAAAAAATTAAAAAATTTATTACTATAAAAAACTTAATTCTAATAAATTTCTTTATTTTTATCGCAAATAATATTATATTTACTTAAAAATTTACTTATAATATTAATTTCTTATTATTTTTTCTCGAAAAAATAATCTTTTTTCAAATATTACCGTTTAAAATCAATTTACTTTATAATAAATCGTAATATCGCGTTTATTTTTCACTTCAATAAAATTTTTAACGATACTCTCGAATTTTTAAAATAACGATTTCAAAAACACATATATCTTATTCTCATTTCAAAATACTTTTTATTATAATTTTTAATTTATATCTAAAATTTCAAAAATTATTTTTTTATTCTCTCAAATTAATACTTTTTAAACTCTTTACGAATTTAATTACCGAATAATAAATATTTTTTATTTAAATTTTAATTTATAAAATTTATTTAAAACAATTAAATTTAATCGAAATTAATTATTCGAATTAAATCGAAAATTAAATTCTCCTTTTTTCAATTACTATTGTATTTTCGTATTTAATCAAATCATATACTACTATTGTTTTTAAATAAAAATTTCAACTTATTAAATTAATTTTTTACACGAAATATAAATACTATTATTTTTAAAATAATTCTTCAAACAAAAAATCAATTTACTAATAATTATTTTAAAATATACTACTTTTCAATCTTTAAAATTATTTTAATAAAATTCTTATAAAATATTATCTTTATATTTTAATTCTTTAAATACATAAAATTTATATAAAATAAAACTATTAATAATAAACTTATTCAAATTTAATTACTAAAAATCGATTTATTTTTCGTATTCGTTTTTATTGTAATAAAACAAAAAAAATTTTCTTATATATTTATTTAATTCAATTTTATTTAATAATGAAAAAATTATTATAATTATTCGTAATTTATTGTATTTAATATTAAATAATAAAAATATATTCAAAAATAATAAAACGCTTTTCAAAGAAATTTTATTCTCGTTTTAAATATTAATTTTTATTATTTTAAAATATTAATTTGTATTTAATAAATTTATTTATTTTAATATAAATTTGTTTATTTGTATATAAAATATAAATAAAAATTCAAATTAATCGTAATTTAAATACATTTCGAATAATATAAAAATTTATTATTTTTAAAAAAAAACGTAATATATAACGTTTTTTATCGTTTTAATCGTCGATTCAAAAAAAATAAAATTTTTATAATCGATTTTTTTATTGTACATAATAAACGCAAATCAAAAAAAGTACAATTAAAATTTCAATAATTGTTTTTTCAAACTTTTAGTATTATACACAAAATTTTTCAAATATCGAAAAAAATATAAAACGTAAAATTTTTAAATACTAAAAAAATTACATTTTTTTACGTAGAATTCTTTTAATATTTTTTCGTAAAATCTTTCAAATATCGAAAAAAAACTAAATATATACTCTTTTACACAAAAATTTTTTCTAATTTAAATTTTACTATTTTGTATTTAATTAATAAAATTAAATACTAATCAATATTAGTAATATTAAAATACTTAAATATATTAATATATTACGTTCAATAATCGTAGTTTTTACGTATTAAATATAAAAATTATTAATTATTTAAAAAATTAAATTTAAAATCAAAAATATTAATATATTCTCAAATTTTACGTTAATTCTTTTTAATTAAAACACGTAATAAATACGTATATATATTTCAACAATTTTAATTAATTAATATAATTATTTTTAATTATATTAAATTTCATTAATCGATTTTTATTTCGAATATATAGACTTTGTAAATATATATATTTATTTTTTGATATTTTTAAAATTGAAAATAAAATACAATTATTATTACAAAACGAGCAATTACGCGATTGTTAAAAATCAGAAAAAAGTATATAAAAAGCGATTGTTAATAGAGTAAGAATGGAAAATGAAAGTTGAAAAGAATTTATTAACCTTGAGTCGAAAAATGGATTGCAAGCTTGAGAATTTCTGCCTAAATTTCCAGGCTTCCAATACCAAATCCTAACCCCACCAAACCTCCTCCTTTCCATTCAACCCACATCTCCACCCCCAAAACTCGAACTATGCTGCGGCACCGAGTTACCCTGCAGCCAACACCTTTCCCTTACGTGCGATTGTGACCGACATAATAACCAGCTCTTGAAACCGTCGAATAGGCGTCCGCACAAAGGCGACAATATTTCGCCACGTTCAGTTCGACAACCCAAATCCTTTCTTTTCCTTTACGTCCAGAGCTCTTCAGGACACCAGCTTGATCGTGGATCAGCGTGAAGGACATCGAGCCCAGAAAGGACTAAGCGCGAGTCTCAGAGTTTATAAGTAAATCCAAGATGTCAGCCTCGTTTGAAACGTTCGTGTCCTTCACGATGACGGTCTATCGCAATTACATTAAGATCTAACCTATTACTAACTTTTTCTCCTTCTAGTATACTCAATTCTAGAACTTTCAAGTTCATCGTCGGTATAGATGAGGTTCCAATTGTGGTCCACGAGGCGGCGGTTGCAGATCAATCCCCTGCATTAGCTACGCTCCTGCGAGGAGAGATGTCGGAGAGCTTGGCTGGTGAGGCTAAATGGGAGGATGTGGATAGAGGAACATTTGTTCGATTTACCCAATTCGCATACACAGGAGATTATTCGATCCCACAAATAGTCGCAAAAACAAGCGACTTTTCGCAAGAAGACATAGTTACGAAAGAACCAGAAGCCGAGGAATACGATTTCGGGTTTTCATCGAAAAAAAATAACAAGACAAAAAACATATTTAGATCTGCCCTAACATCGCCTATAGCTGCTCTCAAAGCCTTCAATTCTCTCGACTACCGTCTCCTCAAACCTCGATCCAACTTTGCTGAGACCTGCGAACCCGCCGTGAAAGTTGGCTCTAACGAGAATTTTCGCGAGATACTCTTTGCTCATGCTACACTTTATATTTTAGCGGAGAAATGGGGCGTCGAAAGTCTCAAGATATTAGCTCTCTTCAAGCTCCACCGAACTCTACAGATGCTCCGTCTCAATGCACAAAGAGTTCAAGACATCGTCGAGCTTACGCGGTACACATACTCGGATGAGATGACTCCCGATTTGGAAAATGGGATTGATGGGTTAAGGGATTTGATTTGTCACTATCTCGCTGCCAACGCTAAGATGATGGCGCAGTATGCTTCGTTTACGGCTTTGCTTGAGGACGGAGGAGCTCTCACGCGGGATCTTTGGAAGCTTATGGCACGATTTCTGTAACTACGCCAGAGAATATCACATTTACGGATCGAACGCGTCGTTAATACAGAAGCAGGCCGCAAGCCAAAGCTCTCTCTACGGCCCTGGATTCTCCATTCGCACTCCAGGATTGCTCTCCCCTCCTTCATTCCTCTCAACTCTTCATCGTCTCTTTCAGTCGACCGCTGTGCAAAAAGAGTGAGCAGAAACTAGTCATTTATAAATTTCTACCGATAAAACGGGGTCCATCACGAATCACTTGACCACAAGCCTTCCCGCCGGTGATGACAGGTGCCCCGTTTTTAGTAGATGCCTATTTGAATAAGCACCTACCAAAATGGCAATGCTTTTTTATTACGATTTGACGCGTTGGATACGTATTTAAATATTATATAATTTCGTTTTAATTTTTTAAAATATATAATAATATTAATTAAATATTTATTATTATTTAATATTAAAAAGTAACCAATTAAAAGTTCAAATATTTCTTTTGAATAATATTATCTAATCAAGTACCTGCGCTTACCAGCCACTCATCAACAGCCACACCTTACCTCTTTGTTGCACGTCTCAATCTGGCGTCTTCTGACCGCACACTTGGCCAAGCAAATCACGCCCAGCCAGATGCTGCTCATCAAGATCCTGCCCAGCTCGAATCTGTCTCCATCAGTCTATGCCTTGAAGCCTTAAGATAAAGGCATTCCTGCGTCATATATCACATGAAATGTCTATTTTACGCATGATGGAGAAGGTTTTGTTGCACATCGGACCTCTGACGGTGAGTTAGTTAATCTACAGTTGAAAATTTTGGTGCGATTTGTTCATAGGATTGATTTTCTGAAGACATTCTCAGAGAGATATCTGAGAAGGATGGACTGGTTGGGCAAATTCTCACAAAGGCGTGAATTCTGAGATGAAATATATGCAAGCATGTAGTGATCAAGGAGATAAGAAGAGGAGAGGTTTGAAGGGATGGGAGAGGTCTGGTGCGGCGGTGAAGCTCATCGTCTTCTTGAGCGGAGGAGAATCTCCAGAGTCAAGATGAGACGCGGCATAGGCTTTGCCACGTGGGATTTGATTTTGAGGAATGTGATAGGATAGAATAATTTTGTTGCGCGTCGCATTTGGGCTTGGGTTTTGAGCTTGGGTTTTGAGCTTGGGTTGAGATGGTGTTGAGAGGAGCTTGAGATGAGCTTGAGATGGTGTTGAAAAGGGCTTGAGAGGGCCTTGAGATGGTTTTGAGAGGCTTTGGTTGTGAAGAGCGATAATCGAGACACCGTCGACGTCAGACATCTAAATGATCTATATCTCGTTCTTCATTTTACAATATTACGATATCTTGGGTTTACAATTCTTGGCTATTCTCTGCCCCTTTTCGTTGTGTACGATGTGTATAATTCTCCTTTTCCTCCGGGTCTCGACTCTATCGCGGGGTAAAATCTCACGAGCTTCAACCCCTCCAAATCTGATCTCTGAACCTGACCCCTGCTTGGAGAGGCACAGCCTAAGCCTATCATAAATTTCCCGATGGCAGGACCCTTTGCGTTGTACTGTAATGTAGCCATTGATCAAGCCACTCTCCTTGTTGTCCCATCACCAGAGGCTGCGGGTATTCATGGCATAGCGATGTGGTGCGGGTCTGGGTTGTCGTCCAAGAGTACCCGACTTCCAGCCACAGACTCAGAAACATATACCTCGGATAAGAGGTCATAAAACAACAAATCATAAGCTTCGAATATCTGCACTCGTTTCAGAATATCAGAAAAGCATCTCAGCCTTGCTGTAAGAAATACCGTGCTGCCCTGCATTAACACTGCATCAAAAACGAACAAAGCAGAGCATGCAGAAGCGACATCGCAGAGCCACTCAACAAAGCACGCATCCCAAAAACAACACATCGTACGAGATTCATGTGAGAATAGCCCTCACGGCCTCACACGGTGATACTCTCGCTCTTCCTCAAATTTCTCGCACCTTCGGACCGAATCCCACCTGTGAATGGCTCGCGAAAAGACTGCTTCGGCGATTCTAGGAGCGGAAAGCCGTCTCGTTGAGCCTCGACGACAATTGACTTGCATTGAATCGTGAGGGGATTTAGCCAGATGATCCTTTGGGCCACAGATAAGGGGATCGATGCCGCGCATACCATGCTTCTTGGGCACGTTGGGCGTTCAAGAGGTAAGCAGTGGTCCTCGGGGATATTCGTGCCTGATGTTGCAATGGTGAACAGACGGAAGAAGGGCCGTGAAGGAAGAGTTCGAGGAAGAGCGGTAAAGCATGGAGAGAAGTTCATTCTCCGCAGTGGCCGCTGCGGGATGTCTGAACTGGCAATTAATTGTAGTGGAGACAAGAAGAAAGAAATGAGGTGGGAAAAGCTCTTGGTGCTGTGACGTTCTGAAGATGCGTCTAGATTGCGAGGGATGCGTAGTCATCATACCGAGAGTTTCGGCCCTGCACGCTTGAGGACGAAGCCTGGTAAAGCCAAAACCAGCTCAGGTGGTACAGCTCGCCGTCACTAGGCTTTCAGGCTCGACCCCTCCAGCCCTGAAGGGTTTATTTGCACGTCTCCTTCCACCACCGCAGCATCTTTTTCCTATATGATCATTTCTCCGGCCTTTGTTGCTGTATATACAGACTTTTCTACACTCCAAATCGCAACGCAAGCTCTCGTGTCGGTCAATGCTGGCATGATGGTAGCTTAAGTATTCATTGTTACATCAGGTACGAGCTCTCTGCCAATCTCGCACTTCCCTGGTCGCCAATCCTGTTTTCCTGTTTGTGGCAGCCTCAGCTGGCCATTGTCGCGACTGCCCCACGTCCATGACTCTGGAACTGTCTTAGACATTCATCTCCGCGATATTAAACCTACAGTCTCTCTACTCTCCACTATCGCCTCTCATTCAAATCTTCATGTCTCTCACTGCATCAATTGTCTCATAATCATACTGCCGCGGCGCCCAGCTCACCATGGCACAGAAGTTCGAAGAAGACGGTGCCGAGTTCGCTGAATCCCCGCGACCTCTCCTTCCAGACCGCCAGGAATCCGTTCACCCAGGTTTGCGGCCATCTCTGATCAACGTACCAGTCACCCCGGGCATGCATTTGGGCGAAGAACCTCTCTCGAAGATTAGCGATCTATCATACTTTATAAACGATCTGAGCAAGTTGAGAGACGGAATGGCACAGTCACCAGTCGAAGCAGCGGCTGGCGCAACCTCGAATCTTGATATACTTCGTCGAATGAGCTTGTCAGGCCCGGGTCTGCAAAGGCAAGAATCGCTGGCAGATATAGATCCGCTTGCTGCGAATCCGACGTTGGGTCTCAGTGGAGGTGTCATCTCAGCAACATTCTGCATACCGCACTCCCTGAAATACCAGAAGGGGCACGATTGGGTACGCTGACCTGCCCGAATTCTGCTGCATAGGGTTAACAAAATTCTAGGGCTTAAGCACTCGACGCGGCACATCTGCACTCTTTGACTCCTTCACATACCTCTCCTCCGACAAGACTCCTTGGAATCATACACTCGTGGGCTGGACTGGAGAAATTGACCCGGTGGAAGAGTTAACCCCACCAATTACCCCTCCTGCGACAGCAAATCCTGCGAAAGTTACCCCTCTAAACAAAAGTTCCGCCCCGATCCCTCTCGACCCTTTCCTCAAGGTCAACGAACCACCTGCAGCAGAAGGACTATGGATCAACAAGGAGGACCAAAATCGGCTCGAATGGCAGCTAGGACACGACAAAAATTGTCGCACAATACCAGTATGGCTACATGACGAGACGGATGGTGTGCACGATGGATCAATCTGCTTAAAGGACCAGTCACGATGGAGACGATTCGCAGAACACGAGCTCTATACCCTCTTCCACTACAAGCAGCACGAACCTACCAACGGCCGAGCAGAGCGACAATCATGGGCAGATTATTACAAGATGAACCAGAAGTTCGCAGACCGCATTCTCTCCATCTACAAGCCGGGTGATATTGTCATGATCCACGACTATCACCTCCTTCTCCTTCCCAGTATGCTTCGACAACGAATTCCCCATATGTACATTGCTTTCTTCTTGCATATTCCTTTTCCTAGTAGCGAGTTCCTTCGGTGTTTACCACGACGCAAAGACGTCTTAGAGGGTGTTTTGGGTGCAAATTTGATCGGCTTTCAATCGCATAGTTATTCCCGACATTTTGTCTCGTGCTGTACGAGGATTTTGGGTTTTCCTTCAGACATTACAGGCGTGGATGCATATGGAGCGAAGGTTACTGTGGGCATTTTCCCTATCGGAATAGACGCAGCATCGGTGGAGAAGTTGGCATTTGGTTCGAAAACTGTCGATAGCCAGGTGTTAGACCTGAAGAAGCTATACCATGGCCAAAAGATCATTGTGGGACGAGATCGACTCGACAGTGTGCGCGGTGTTGCACAGAAGCTGATGGCTTTTGAGAGATTCTTGGAAATGTACCCAGAATGGATTGGCAAGGTGGTATTGATTCAGGTCACGAGCCCCACCAGCGTCGAAGAGGAAAAGGAGGATGCGGGGAACAAGATCGCCAACAAAGTCTCGGAGCTTGTCGCCAAGATCAACGGGATGTACGGATCTCTTTCCTTTTCGCCGGTCCAGCACTACCCACAATATCTGTCACAAGATGAGTACCTGGCACTTCTTCGAGCGGCGGATATTGGCCTGATTACCAGTGTCCGAGATGGCATGAACACTACCAGTTTGGAATATGTTGTCTGTCAGCGGGACACACATGGACCTTTGATTCTGTCTGAATTTTCGGGTACTGCTGGAAGCTTGAAAGACGCCATCCATATCAATCCATGGGATCTTTCCGGAGTTGCGGATCAGCTCAATTACGCTCTAACGATGAGCGAGGACAAGAAGACCGCGATGCACAGCAGTTTGTATCATCATGTCACGACTAGAAATGTGCAGGCATGGTCGAATAGCTTCGTCAAGCGACTTCTTACAGTCCTGAGCTCGAATAACGCAGTCATCTCGACACCTTTGTTGGATAAGGCTGCACTCCTCTCGCAGTATAGAGCTGCTAAGAAGCGACTCTTCATGTTCGATTATGACGGCACCCTTACTCCAATCGTCAAGAATCCAGGAGATGCTATTCCTTCCGAACGTGTCATTCGAACCCTCAAAGCTTTGGCGTCAGACCACCAGAACGCAGTTTGGATCATCAGTGGCCGAGACCAAGATTTCCTTCAACAGTATCTTGGTGGCATCCCAGAGCTTGGCTTCAGTGCCGAACATGGTAGCTTCATGCGCCATCCAGGTCACAGCGAGTGGGAGAACTTAGCTGAGACCTTCGATATGGGCTGGCAAGTGGAGGTCTATAATTGCTTCAAGAAATACACCGAGTTGACTCCAGGTTAGCCTTCTCTCACATCCCTCTATATACATGCTGACATTGCCAGGCTCCTTCATCGAACGCAAACGTTGCGCTTTAACTTGGCACTACCGCCCCTCTGACCCTGTCCTCGCCGAACACAACGCCCGCGAATGCCAAAAAGAGCTCGAGAAAACAGTCGGCAAAGCATGGGACGTCGAAGTCATGACCGGTAAAGCAAACCTCGAAGTCCGGCCCACATTCATCAACAAAGGCGAGATCGCTAAACGTCTCGTCGACTCCTATGGCAAAGAAATCGGCGAGCCTCCCGAGTTCACCTTATGTCTAGGAGATGATTTCACAGATGAAGATATGTTCCGCGCCTTGAATGGGAGTGACTTACCACCGGATCACGTCTTCGCTGTCACAGTCGGAGCAAGCAGTAAAATGACGTTGGCGAGGTGGCATTTGCTTGAGCCGGCGGATGTCATTTCTATGATTGCATTGCTGAATGGCGGGGATAGTAATGTTGCTGATTTGGGCCCGTTGTCTGTGGTGGATGGCAAGATTCCGGATTCGATGCCGGGGGTTAGGATCCTGGATGAGTTGCCGGGTGGGAAGCTGTGAGTGAGGTGGGAGGGGCTTACAGTGCATAAGGTCCGCGTAGTCATCAAGTGGGGTATGGTGTCCTGAGCGGAAGGAGCGGGGAGGAAGCGGAGGGAGGCGCGAAAATGTTTATATGGATACCAGCCTCCAGGTGACATGGACCGCCACGAATACGATTGTGTGTGTGAGCATAGGTTTTTGAAACCCAATCTTTGGCGCTCTTAGGCTGTGAAGTGATCTGGGAGATTGTGGTGTAGGGGGAAGGGAGGCAAGTTGTTGCTTGGTGGGAAGTTGGTGTGGATGTCTGTTGAGTGTCGGACAATCGCGTATCGCCACTGCCAGGTCTTCAATTTGTGATTGTCTATTTTTTAATTTTGAGTTCCTCGACCACGTGCAAAAGCCATGCTTCTCTGCTCCCTTCCCCAGCTCCACTCCCAAATCCCCTCACCTCGCCTCACTTACCCAGCATTGAACCTCATCGCCTAGGGAGGACAGTCCTGCTTGTCCCAAGGTCCAGGAGCATATACCCTACCATAGTTTTCTGCCAACCAGCTAACTCCATGGTATCGTTCAAGGCCGGCTTATACGTCTAGACGGTGACGCTTGGCTGTCCTTTTGAGTATCTTGCATTCGGAGCACTAGAGGTCGTAGAGTGCGCATATAGTTGTTTTTGTTTTGTGTTGTGTTTGCTTTTTATGTTTTTATATCGAGAGATATTGGTGTTAATGTGAATTGTAGAGAAATCGAGAGGGAGGGAGAGATTTGATGGAGAATTTATAGAAGTTTGATAGTGGGATATAAAATTTCGAGAGTACAAGGGGCACGAATGGAAAGCGTTTAACGTCGTTAGTTCAGAATTAGCAGTGTATATCATTGAGTGAATTAATGGAACATGAACATGTTGCGAATCGAGTTGCTCCTGCTCTTGTTCACGCTTTGCTCAGCCAGCTCGCCTCAAAATTCCGAGCAACATTTTCCACCTTAATAACCACTCTCACAATCTGCTTGTAGCTAGATATTATATTGGATTACCCTGACTCGCTCCAAAGGATAAGAGCGGCCATCATGGAATCCCTCGACTTAAGTTTGAGTTGCCAAGCACGTGACCAGGTTAAAAGTCACGCTTTTTACGACTTATTCTGGTTACGTGATCGTCAGCTTTGTAGGATCTGCAGTTCCCTACCCTCTTCTGTGGGGCAATATGCAGGCACAGATGCGTTCCTAAAAGTTGCGTGCCAACTTTCGGGCACAACCATGCCCACTTACCCGCTTTTGATCCCTGTAGCCTGCAGCCCCTCCGTCATCTCATCCTTCACACCAAAATATACAGGTATTTGGAGCATCGAGAATTGGAATCTCATGTTCTGTTTCCGATCATAAAACAATCGGTCTCTTTCCATTTTCCCATCTCAATATTTCATCTTCACGAAAACATTTCCTCTCATCTCGATCAACTGCGCTCGAAATCAAACTCATTTCCAACTTTTCAACATCATGTCTAACAAGTATGCTCTCTTAACATCCATTTTGAAAACCGATACTTACATCTGCACGCAGCCAAACCCAAGAAAGAACCGCTGAAGCAGAGCAATCCGACGAGGAACTCGTCGACCAGTCTGACGCCGAAGAAGAACAGGAGGAAGAAGCCTCCCCAAACACATCCATCGAGTCCAACATTCAATCCAAAGGCAAACCCAAGCCCACCACCGCGAACGGAACTTTCAAAGCTCAAAATCAAGCTCAGGGAGAAGCAGAAGGGGACGAATACGAAGGATCTGATACCGAACTCGAAGTCCAATCTAAGGAACAACCTGAGCAGTCCGAGTATGAACCTGAACCCGAACGACAGCAACAACAACAACCCATGAGAAACGGCAACACCAAAACGCAAGATCGCGCACCTGCCCAGAGAAAACAGCGCCAATTCCAACCCGAGCCTGAACAGGAATCTCAAGGTCCACTCGTCCAACAACAACAGCCCCAAGAACAACGACAAGTACAAACCCAAGCCAAACCCCAGCAGCAGCGCCAGCGTCATCCACAACCCCAGCAGCAGCAACAATTCCAGCCTCAACAATTCCAACCTCAACAAATGCAAATGCAACAACAAGAGCAACCGCAAGTCCTAGGCGATCGAGCTCCAGGGTTTAGAAGGGCTGCTATCAGGGAGTCGAGGATTAAGGATAGACCAGATCCGGCTTCTACTGCTTCGGATAGTGCGTTGAAGATTAAGATTGAGTTGGATTTAGAGGTTGAGGTTGATTTGTATGCGAGAGTTAAGGGTGATGTTACAATTGGGTTGATGTGAGATGGACATTTGGAGAGGGGGTGTGATTATTGGGTTGAGATGGGGGAAGGGGCGACGTGAGAATGAAATTTGATGTGAGACAACAGCAAGGAGTTTTGAGTGTAAAGATCATAGGGAAAATAGTACAGTACCATCCCGTAGCTCACTTGAGCTTGTTAATGGCTTGCGTCTTGATTTGTTCGACACTTTGTGACTAGCCACGTGTGATTTCATTTCATCCAGGAACTCTCATCTCTATCATTAGGATAGCTCGTGAGAATTTTAAAGTATCTAAAAATAACGAAATTATTAATGTAGGTGTGATAAACTTACAAACAAACCAACTAGCAAGTTCATACCTACGAATCCCTCCTCTTCCCTTCAAACTTCACTCTTCACTCTTCACTCCTCAAATCCTATTCATCTTTATAACCCACTAACACCCATAATCACCGCCGCACCACCGAAAAGGGCTCCCACACCAACAGCACCAGTCGGCATCACCATTCCATGAACAGCGCCTCCTGAACTGGAAGAGCTGGTTGGCGCGCGGGAAGGTGTCGAGGTGACGGTTGTGGAGCTGTGATGCCGGATGTGACTGTTCTGTGTTAGCATCCCTTCCTCACAGTGGGGAGGTAAACTGGGCAAAGAGAATAAGGGAGGGGAAGGGAGATTGTACGGAAAGGGAAAAGAGCAGAGCTTACATGGAACATTGGTCGCCGATGACGCGCCAGTGAATGCGCCTGTGGTTGTTGACGCACCGGAAGAGGGAGGCTCAGCGGATGTGTTGTTGGGGTTAAGAACTCTGAGATTAACGTTAGCAATACTCGTGGAGGCGAAATGAAAAACGAGAGCGTATGTGAGCGCAGGGAGGCATCGGGGCGGGGTGGAAGTTAAACGACGTGGGACCAGAAAACGACTAAAGATCAGGCAAACTGTTTGGAGATCGCGGAAACGTTACAGGGCAGGAATGAGAGCAGCAGCACGTACCCATCAATGACATGAACAACGCCATTTGAAACCAGAACATCGGGAGTAATAACTTTAGCTGAGTTCACGAAAACACTTCCATTCTCAATTCGAATAGTGATTTGTCCTCCTCCAACAGTAGTCAAGGTGGTGTTGCTCAGCATCGAACTATATCCAACTGTCCCGTTAACAACATGATACGTCAGGATGCTAGCTAATTGCTCAGTTGAGAAGTTTCCAAGTGCGGAGCCGATAGCTTGAAATGCGGCATTAGAAGGGGCGAAGATTGTTACGTCGGTGAGAGAGTCGACTGCGTTTACGAGGTTTGCTTGGGCGAGCGCGCCAGCGAGGGAGGTCGAGTTCAAGGAAGTGGCAGTGTTGGCCGGGGAGGTGGGAATAGTAAGGACTTTATTGATGTTGTGAATTGTTCCGCCGGCAAACGAAATGTGCTGCGCACATAAAGTCAGCATATGGCCATGAAGTAGTGAAGTGAGTAGGGGGTCTAATGGTTAGGAGGTGGCATAGGAGAACAAAACGTACAGGCGTGACAACCTGACTCTCTTGCAGCAAGCCAGTGAAGATATCAACACTCGAGCCATTGAGTCTCGCCTCGACGCGTTGCCCACCCGTAACATTGGAGTACGCCGAGACGTTCAATGCAGTCGGAATGAATTGAGAAGTGTTTGTGAATGCTGAGGCGGCGTAGTTGCCTTGTAGGACGTGGTATGTGAGCAACGCCGCGATGGCATCTGCCTCGCTCGCTGCGGCCTGACCAGTGGTCGAATTGACAAACGCGGAGAGGGCATCGTTGTTGGGTGCGAGAATGGTTACGTTTGTCGCATTGCTGAGCGTGGAGACTATAGCGGGCTGGCTTGCGAGGAGTGCTTGGTGTGTTAGCAAGGGAAATGGACAGAGGTGGGGTAACATACCATTAAGACTGCTAAGTGAAGAGTTTTGGGAAGCAAGAGCTTCGGCCAAGCTTTGTGCAGAAGCTCCAGCTCCAAGAGCTAAAGGAAGAAGGTGCTTGAGCTGCATGTTGACTGGCGATTGGATGGTACGGCGAGAAAACTTGGTGAAAGCAAATGGGTATCTTGGGAAGGAGTAGGAACGAGAGAAAGAAACAGGAAATCCTCCTCTTAATACATCCTCTTCCCATCGCAAACAAGAAAGCCAATCTTAAATTTTGCCTAGATCACCAAGCCCCTCTCGAATCTTTCGATATCCTTGGCGGAAATGTACAGTCATCTGGGCACACGAAATCACTTAATCATATTGCATAGCGAATCCCATCTCGAGTTTATGAGTGGTGAAGACGGAAGTTTTTCCCGTACGAGAAACACTAAATCTTCTTGGGTCGTGAAGGCTTCGTGTTCTGCTAGATGTGGCGAGGACGGCTGCTTCCGCTTTCCGAGTAGACCGTACTTCACAAGTGGATGGAAGCCGAGAAGCTAACAAAGGCGGCATTGGTATTGTTCTTCGGCCAAATATGTCAATGTTGAAGATGCATATTTCAGAGTCGGCCATGAGAGCCCGCGACAGTAGCTCGAGAAGTTCTCCATCCTCTCAAATGGGAAGCTTCAACCAGTCCAATATGCACGCCCTCGTCACAGCCTTGCTCAGCCCCGCTGGAGTGCGAAGCTGTAGCTAAGATCCAAGTTTCTCTAGGAATCTAGAGATGTGGTTTGCTGGCACGGACGAGGAGTCGGAAGTGTAATTGGTTGAAGACTCGTCGATGATGATGAGGAGTCGTTGATGTTGGAGATCTCGAACGGATAAATAGGGGCGGCATCCCTGTACATTTCCATTGGCGAGGAAGCTTGGCTCAGTCGGGACTGGTGCCGAGATGGACGCTAGACCCCGCACTTCTGTGGCGGGGAGCCTGGGCTGACGCCACGATCTCTTCCTTCAAGCAGCAAATTTTGTAATATATAATACAAGGATCCTAATGGAGAGTGTGTGCTGAGAAATTGCCCATGTACACATTTCGGAACCCAAGATCTTTGACCTTTCAAACGCCCATCCCACGTTTCCTCGCCCTCGCATTCAGAAGAAATAGATGAAAAGCACTTGATTCTCTAGCATATTGCAACATCGTATCAGTAATGGCGTGTATGTGAAATTTTGTCTATTTTACCTTCTAGCTCTCCCGGCGTGCAGTAATTCAACAAGTGTATGCGGCCTGTCTTGGCAAGGCTAATCGCGATTCAGATCTTGGGCTGCAAGAACTTGAGTGCTGTTTGCCAGCCGTTGCAGCCTTGCGTTGGGTGCTACCTTCACTAAATCTGCCTTAAATATTTTGATTTCATTGTTTTCAGATTTTTTTGGTTAGTGCGGTCTTGCGAAAAAGGAAATCGGGAAAATGGTGCCCTAGAAGAACATTGACGACCCACCTCACCCTTCCGAGGCTGCCGAGTATCTCCTTTCCTTACAATTACAGATGTGATGAGTAAAACAGTTCAGCCATATTATCACTGGAAATGTCTCTGCTGTCCTCCATCCTCTATTCTCGATTTTCCTGGGCCTCTTCACTTTCTTCATTCGTCCTTGGCGGCCACTTTCCTTCGAAAAGCCTATCAACATCAGCAGCTCCCATCACCTTGACACATTGAAAGATAATGTACTTAGCATACAACTCTAGATGATCATAGAATTCTTTCGTCGTTTAACACAGGAAGCAGACTTCTTCCTCGAAAGTCCTACCATTCGAGCCTCGTTGCCAGTTATAAGGGAATGTTTCCTGGCTCTTTCAGTTAATCTGGGACTGCTCTAATGCAAGCCAGCACTTCTTTACTCGACCCGTCCATAGTTCATGCTCCACCCGTTGTTTGCTGATGAGTTCGTCGCTTTCGGTTAATGTGAGCCAGAGGGCTGTATGCTTTAGGCATTCTTTGCTTGACCGAAGTTCTTTAGTAAAGGGGTTAGGTGACCCTACGAAAGTGGCGCTCCTGACTTTTACTCCAGAATTTTTGAAGAACTAACCACAGAGCTTGAAAATATCCACTTTAAGCCTTATAAGGGTTTTGTGATTTTTATAAAGGTTTTGAAACTACGTGAAAAGGGTAAATGAGCTTTTGTATGCTTTTATAAAGGTCGAAAACAAGGGTTAAAGCCACCCAAGAAGATTCCGAACACTTGTAAAAGTTGAAATTAAGGATTAAAACTACTCGAAAATGTTTTAAGCATTTGTAAAGGCTTTTATCTTTTGGAATGCTTTCGAAATATTCCGGGCTAGTTTAAAAAAAAAAGTTGCTAAACGTGCTTTCAAGTTTTTTTTTTTTTTTAAATATTAACGTTAAAAAAACGAGGATAAAAAGAATTATTCCAAAATCAAAAGTTTAGTTTGAGTAAATCTATGTGCGTGGGCATAATAAGCGTGGGCTAGTGTGCAGGCACAGGCAGGAGAAAAGGAGAAAAGTAAAAAGCCCTTGGAGGATTGAAAGCTTTTTCGGAAATGAGAAGTGGATTTTTAGCTTGCCGTGTGCGCCGAGCTTTAAATTGCACTCTTTGTTTTTATTTTTGGTAGACCCAGTCGCAAATAAAAGTACTAATTAATAAAATAAATAAAATAAATAAAATAAATAAAATAAATAAAATAAATAAAATAAATAAAATAAATAAAATAAATAAAATAAATAAAATAAATAA
>MU119644.1:5711-34374 GCA_014904845.1 Acephala macrosclerotiorum | reverse complement strand
TTTTTTTTTTTTTATATTTAATATTTTTATAATTTTTATCAAAATTTAAAACGTTTTTATTTCGTAAATTAAAAATACATTTATTAATATATTTTATTTTTAATAATAAATATATATAATATATATTTTATAAAAAAAATTTATTCGAATTAATATAATTTTTTAATAAAAAAAATCGATATAATTATAAAAATTAATAAATACAATTTAAAATTATATAATAAAAATATTATTATTTTATTAATTAAAACTTTATTTAAAAAAACGAATTAATTTTATATATATAATATTATTTATTATTTAAAACTCGAAATAAATTTTATATTTTATTTAAATTATATTAAAATAAATATTAAAATAAAATTCAATAATAATAATATAATTTTAATAATTAAAAATAAAAAATTTATTATTTTTACGATTATAATTATTTAAAAAAAAAATATTTTAACGTTAATAAATTAATCTTTTAATAATAAATTATTCGAATTAATTATAATAATAAAATTTATAATTTGATATTAAATTTTTTAATTAAATTAAAAAATATAATACAAAATATAAATTTAAATCAATTTTATATATTATATATTTATAAAACGTATTTAAAAAAACGAATAAAAAAGTTTTTTTTTACAAAAATTATATTAATTTAAAAAATATATTTTAACGAATTAATTTATATAAATATAATTAATTTTTTCAAAATAGCAAAAAACGAATTTAAATATTTTATTTATTTTTATTATAATAAAATTAAAATTTATATTATGAAAAACAAATTTAATATATTTAATAAATTTAAATTTTTTTAAATTTTTTATTACGAACGAATTATACGTTTTTAAAAGAATAAAAAAAAAATATTTTAATTTTATTTTAATTTTATTTTATTATTATAAATATTTATTTCGAATTAATTGTTTTATATTATTTTAAATTGTAATTTATTTTTATATATAACGATTTTATAATACAATTAATATAATTTTTTTCGAAATAATAAATTTTTATAAATTCTTTATTAATTATTTATAAATTATCGATTTTCGAATATAATTTTATAATAATAAATTAAATAAAACAAAATCTCGAAAAAAATAAATTATAAAAAATAAATTTATTAAATACGAAAAAAATTACATTTATTAATATTATTAAAAAAAAATTTTACTAAAAAATTAACGAATTATTTTTATTGTTTATAGCGTTAATTCGATCTTATTAATTTGTTTTTAAAATTACGAGAATCACGATATCAATAGTCTAGCGACAAATAATCATTAGTTTAATACTACAAACAATAAATACATTATCGTAATTTTATAAATATTATTCTAGTACTTTTTTAGTGTTAATCTAATAACTATAATTTTTATTAGTATCGAAAAACAATTTTTGTTTTTGTAATTTTTAAATATTATTTTTTTTTTATATTGAATTAAATACGCGATCGAAAAATATTAAATATATTAAAATTTAAAAATAAATAAAAATCGTTATTCGTTTTACGCAGTTTTATAATATATATAATTTAATTACTACGTATTGTAATATATAGATTTTTAAATGCAAAGAAAACTATAAATTAAATGTATTATTTATTATAATAAAATAATTATATTATAAACGTAAATTGTAATATAATTTTTTAACGTAAAAAATATTTACATTTTTTATATATTTGAATATTTTAATTTTTAAAAAATAAATAATAAAATGAATAATAGAATAAATAATAAAACGAATATAAAAACGAATTAAAATTTTAATATTTTAATTTTTAGAATTGAATAATAAAATAAATAACGAAATAAATAATAAAATAAATACAAAAACGAATTGAAATTTTAATATTTTAATATTTAAAATTATATAAAGAAATAAATACAAAAGTAAATTGAATTTTAAAATTTTAATTTTTAGAAAATAAATTTCGAAAATCAATTACAAATTTTTATTTATTTCAATATACACTTTTACGTTTTAATTATAAAAACGTAATTCATTGTAACAATTTATTTTTTAATTTTTAGTACAATAATTCTTTTTTTGTTTCTATTTAATTATTTAATATATTATAACGTTATATAAAACTCAATTAAATTTCTATTTTTAATAATAAAATAATATTTTATAATTACAATTTTTTTATATATATTATTATTACTTTTTATAATCAAATATATTTCAATATTAATATTAATTTCGTAAAAAAAAAAAATTTATTTTATTATAACGTTTATTAAATTATTTTAATTTTTAATTTTACGTTTTTTAATATTTTTAATTTTAATATTTATTTTAAAATATAATTTTATTTTTTTTATTTAAATATTTCAATAAATTGAATTATAAATTTTAATAAATTTTAATTATTTTATGTTTTTTATATTAATATTTTTTAAATTTATTTTAATTATAATATTTTAAAACAATAAAATACTAATATTAATTAAAAAAAATTTTAATATATTCAATTTTTTTATTAATTCAAATATTAAAAAAAACACGTATATTTTAATAAAAAAAAATCGAATAATCGTTAGTTTTCAACGTAAAATATTTCGTAGTATTAATATCGATTAATTTTATTCGCATTATTTTCGTTTATCGTATTTTAAAAAAAATATTAAAAAATTCGAAATTCGATTTTTTTTATTAAAATTATTAAAATTGAATTAATGTATAAAAATTTTTTTAATACGCGATTCGATTTTTAATATCAAAATAAATAAAAATTTATATTTAATAATTAATATTAATATTAATATTTTATTATTTTTATTATAATTTAATAAATTTATTATCTCGAAATTATTATTATTATTTACTTTTTTTTTTAGTATATTTATTTATTTATTTTTTTCAGACGTTTACTTTTTTATTTATTTTTTCTATATTATTATTTAACGTCTAATTATAATATTACAAATAATTTTTAATTAAAATTATACTTTTTCGTACTATTTTTTTTTTTACATTCTTTAACGAACTACTTACAAATTTCTCAATTAATTTTTTTTTTCTACTCAATTAAAAATTTTATATTACGATTAAAATTTTTTTTTAATATTTTTATATATTTATTTCAAATATTATTATAAATATTTTCAAAATTTGAACAATTAATAATTATATATATTATTTTATTAAAAAAATTTTAATTATTAAAATTTTAATCGAATTATATAAAATTATTTTAATATAAAAAATCAAAATACGTAAAATTTATAAATTATATTTTGTAAATATTAATATCATTATTATTTTATTCAATATTTATATCGAATAATTAATTAATTTATAATAAATCTTTAATTATAAATACTAAAAATTTATCGATAATCGTAAAAACAAAATAAAGTTTTTAATTTTATAAAAAATATATATTTAAAATAAAAAAATAATTATTTTAAAAAAATAAAATAAATATAAATCGAAAAAATATTAATAATTTAAAATAAAAAATAATTACAATTTTTAATTTTATTATATGTAATAATAATAATAAAATAATTTTTTTTTATTTAATAATATAAAAATTATCGAATTACGAAAATTGTAAAAATTGTAAAAATTGAAACGCGAAAACTATTAATAAATATCAAACGAAAAAAAAAATAAAATAAATAAAAAAAAATAAAAAAAAATAAATAATCTCGATTTTATTCGAGTTTTATAATTTTCTTCGATTTATTATTATCAATTTAAAAAACTATTTACATTTTTTTATTTATTTTATAATTTATTTTACAATTTATTTTATAATTTATTTTACAATTCAATTTATAATTCATTTTATTTGATTATTTCAATTTCACTAATTATTTTATACTATTTATTATTTTTTTATTTTTTTATATATTAATATTATACATTATTCGTTTTTCGATTTATTATTAAATCTTTTACAAAAAAAAATTTTTTTTTAATATACTTTTTTAAAATCAATATATATTAAAAAAACTGAATTTTACATTTATAATTAAATACTTAAAAATAATAAAATTTAATAAATACAACTCGTTTTACTAATATTAATTATTTCGCAAATTTATTTCTTATTAATTTTATTAATAAAACTTTTTTTATTTAAATTATTTTTTATTTTTTTATAATTTTATATTTTTCATTTTTTTACAATTTTATATTTTTTTCAAATACTATTTTATATTTCTATTTTTATTTTATATATTTTTTATTTATATATCGTTTTATATTAATTAATTTCGTATTATTATTAAATTTTAAACGTTTAATATATTATTCGTAAATTTATTTTTTTAAATCTAATTTAAAAATTGTATCAATTCTCAAAACTCTAATAAATAATATTTTTCAATTTATTATTATTTACTTTTTTCTTTATTCTACGAATATTTGTAATTAACGTTTACGAATTTAATTACAAATTCTCTCTCAAAAATCAATATTTTACAAAAAATATTAATTAAAAATATTATTTTAAAATATATTTTTTTTACATTTTTTAATTTAAAACTTATTATCGAACTATATACCAATAATAATAATATTAATAAAAAGTTTTTTAAATCAAATAATACAATATTCGATTTTTTTTTTTTTTACATTCGATTTTTTCTCAAAAAAATATTAAAATATTACATATTTCAATAATGAAAAATTTTAAAAATAATTCAAAAATAATTTCAATATTAATTTAAAAAAAATAAAACATTTAAATTAAAATATTATTTACTTTTTACGTTTTTTATTATTAAATATATTTAAATTTATATAATATTTAATTTCTATAATATATTTAATATTTTATACAATATTTTAAATAAAAATAATTTTTTTATTATTATTTTTTATTTTTAATTACTTTTTTTAATATTTAAACAATTTTTTTTTATCGTTTTATACGTTAATATACGTTTACAATTTCTATTTTTACTTTCAATATTATATTATTTTACAATTTATATAAAATAAAATTTGCAATTTTAAATTTCAATATAAATAATTTTTTTTATCGAATTACAATTTTTAATTTTAATAACAAAATATTTATATTAATTTTTTTTTTAATTAATCAATTTTTAATTTTTATTTATTTTTTTATTTATTTATTTATTTATTCGCAATATTTATTATTTTTTTCAGTATTTTATTATTTAATAAATTTATTATATTGTATTTATTATTAATTAATTGATTTATTATTAATTTTACGAATTTTTTTAAATTTTTTATTCAAAAAAAAATTATATAAATAAATCGTTCGAATCAAAAAATAATAATTATAATAATTTTAAATTTAAAAAAAAAAAATTAATTTTAATAATAAAAAAAAATTTTTTTTTAATAAAAATTATAATAATAATATTTTTTCAAATAATAAAAACGTTTTTTAAAATAAAATTAAAATCAAAACTTATATAAATTCAAATTTATATATTAATAAAAAAAATAACAATAAATCTAAAAACGATTTTCAAATTTTTTTAAAATATATTATTATATATAAAAATAATTTTTATATTTCTAGAAATTTAAATAATAATAAAAAAATTAATACATTAAAAATTTTACAATATAATTAATTTCTTTTAAATCTAATTAATAAAAAATAATTTTAAAATACTTAAAAAAATTACAAAACAATTTTTAATCGTTTTAATACTAAAAAATAAATTTACAATATATTTTATTTATTTTATTTAAAATATAATTAATTTTTATTATTATAATTTTCAAAATTTATTAAATAATAAAATTTATTAATATTTCGATTCGAAAATCTAATATAATATTTATATATTATTTATTTATAATTTTTAAAATTTCAAAAAAAAATATACTATTAAAATTTTTTATTTTAAACAATTAATTATTTCATTTGTACAAATTTATATTTATTTTTAATTTATAATATATATTTATAGTTTTATAAAAATACTACTTTTTATTTATATTATAAATTATAATAAAATTATAATCGTTTATTTTATTTATTATATTTAAATTATATTCAATCGAATATAATAAAAAATTTAATAAAAATCTAACGATTATTTTAATAATAAAACAAATAATTTAAATATAATAAAATTTTATTTTAATTTTAAATATATACTAAAAAAATTTAATTTTTTGTATTTTTATTATTTAAAATTTTTTATTAATTTTATCAAATTATTTAATAGTATTTTTATTATTTTAATTTTTTTATTTTTAATAAATTAATAAATAAACGAATTAAAAAAAAATTTATATTAAAAAAAAAATTCTAATTATTATACAACGATTTTTTAAATATACACAAGAAATTTATTATCGAATAATATTATAAAAATATACAAAAATTTAAATAAATTAATTGAAAATCAAACGATAATCGAAATAAATAATAATATTAAACGTATTAAAAAAATATATAATTTTTAATATATTAATAATTATATTTTAATTATATTAATTTTTTTTTTTTTAAAAACAAATTTTTAAAAAAATTTGATATTTATTATTAATATTAAATTTTAATTTCGAAAACGTAATAAATAAATTATAATAATAAAAAAATTATAACAAAAATATATTACGAAATTAAAAAGTTTTTAAATTATTATATTTATATTATTAAAATTTTTTTTTACAATAAATTCAATATTAAATATAGTAAAAAATTTATCAATTGAAAATTCGTTAATTATTTTAAATAATATTAAATTTATTATTTTTTTCAATATATTTTTTTTCAATAAAATTCTTTTATCAAATAATTTTAATAATATAATTTCAATTATCAAAAATATAATACTTTTAAAATAAAAAAATTATTTTATTTTAAAAAATTAAATAAAAAAAATTTGCTTTTTTTATTAAAAAAAAAAAAAAAAAAAAAAAAAAAAAATTTTTTTTAAAAGAAAAATTATTAAAATTATTAAAATTAAAAACGAAAATATTTTTTTTATTAAAATATTTTTTTTATAATTTTATTATAATAATAAATTTTTTAATATATTAATTATAAAATTGTTTAAAATTTTTTTCGATATTTTATTATATAAATATATTAATTATTAAAATAATTATATTATTAATATTAAAACTAAAAACAATAAAATATATCGAATTAAAAAAATTATTTATTGTAAAAATTATTATAATTTATTTGATTAATACAAATTTTTTTAAAAAAAAAAATTTGAATTTTATTATCGTTTTCGTATTTATTTAAAAAAAAATTTTATAATAAATTTAACAAATAAAAATAATACGTTTTTCAAATTAATACAAATTAAATAAATTTAATATATACGAAAAAAAATAAAATACTAGTTATTAAATTTTAAAAATAAAATTAAATTCGTATTTTATTAATATAAATAAAAATTTTAAATTATTTAATAAAATTTATTATTTTTAAATATTTTTTAAAAAATAGAAAAATTATAAAAATGTAAAAAATAAATTTTTTTATTATATTTTTATTTTTTTTATTTCTTTTATTACTTATTATATTTATTTAATAAATTAAATTTTTAATTTTACATTTTTAATACATAAAATACAAAAAAATTTAATTTAAAAAAACTATTAAATACAATTTAATTTTTATAATTAAAATAAATAATTCAAAAAAACAAATTAAAAAATTTAATCGATTTTATATAAATTTAAAATTTGAAATATTTATATATTTTTAAAAAATTACTCGTTATATTATTATTACAAATAATTGTTTATTTTACGATTTTAATTTATTTAAAATTATATTCGTTTTTTTTCTTTTGAAAATAATTATAATTTGAGAATTATAAATTAAAATTTTTATTATTATTATCAATTAAATAATAAAAATAAATATATTTATTATTAAATTTTTATCGATATAAATTTTGTAATTAAAATTAATATTTAAAAAAAAAAAATAAATATTTTTATTTTTTCGAAAATTTTTTTCGAATTTTCAATTTTTGTATTAATATTAATAAAAGAATTATAATAAAAATAATAAAATTTAAAAAAGTATTATATATTAAATTAAATTTTTCAAATTAATTACAATTTAATTTCGTTTTTTTATTCGAATTATTATTAATATTATTAACTCAAAAATTAAAATATTACGTTTTTAATATAAATTTATAAATTAATAAAAAGTATTTAATAATAAATAAATAAAATTTTCTTTTTTTTATATTTGATTTTTTATCGATAATAAACTTTAAATAAAAATATTTCTACGAACGTTACTATTAAAAAAATTAAAAAATTCTTATTATTATTAAAAAAAAAAAAACGTTTTAAATTTTTTATTATCTATTTATTATAAAATATTAGCTTTTTCTATTTAATCGTTTCAACTCGAAAACATTTATTTCGCGATTTATTCTACGAATTACTTTACTATCAATTAATTTAATTATTTATTTTCTTTCAAAAATATTTATTTTATTATTAATTTTTAATTATTTATTTTCTCTCAAAAATATCAATTCTATTATTAACTCAAAAATCTCAATACTTTTTAAAAACATTTTATTTTAAATATATAATTTATAATTATAAAAAATAAATATAAACTAATATTTCTAATATTAATATTATTACAAATCTTTCTACGAGTTTCTATAAATATTTTTTTATTTAAACTATAAAACTCTTAAAAAAAAAATTTACTTTATACTAATTATTTCAAATTTTTTTATTTATTTGAATTAAATTTAATTTATTACAATATCGAAATTCAATTTAAAATTACAAAAAAAAAATTAAATCAAATAATTGTACTTTTTTTTATATTACTCAAATTTACTAAAAAAAAATTACAATTAAATAAAAATTATTTATTATTTCTTTAAAACTATTCAATATTTTTAACAATTTCATTATTCAAATTTTATACATTATAAATAGAAAAAATAACTTTTTTTCTCGAGTAATTACATATATTATTCGTTTTATTATTTCACTTTTTTTTTTAATATTTAATTTAATTAATTATTTTATATCAATTAATTTCAATTTGAATTTTATTTAAAAAATAAAAATAATACAAATTTTAAATACTATTTTTAATCATTATATAACTATTTTATATCAATTAATCTCAATTTAAATTTCGCTCAAAAAATAAAAATAATACAAATCTTAAATATTATTTTTAATTATTATACTCAATTTTACAATAATATAATTTTTATTGACTAAAATAAGTACTATTCTATCGATCGTTCTCAAACGAATATATACAATATTAAAATACTCAAAAATAATCTCAAAACATTTCACGACTTTTTTCAAAGTATTCGTACTACTATTAATAGTCTCTTTCTACGAATAAAATATTAACATTTCCAATAATCAATCGTTCTCAATTATTTATCTTAATATCAATTCTCATCTATTTATCTATTCTCAATTATCTATTTTTTCTCTCGATATTTATCTCAATATCAATTCTCATTTATTTATTTATTCTTAGTTATTCATTTTCTCTTTTAATATTTATCTCAATATCAATTCTCATCTATCTATTCATTTTCATTTATCTATTTATTTTTATTTATCTATTTATTCTCATCTATTTATCTATTCTCAATTATTCATTTTCATCTATTTATTTTTATTCATTTATTTATTCTTATTTATTTATTCTCATCTATTTATCTATTCTCAACTATTTATTTATTCTCAATTATTTATCCATTTTCAACTATTTATTTATTCTCAATTATTCATTTATTTTTATTTATTTATTTATTTATTTTTATTTATTTATTTATTTTCAATTATTTATTCACTTTTCAATATTTATCTCAATATTAATTTTCAATTATTTATTTTCAATTTAAATCTTTTTTAAAATCTTTATAAAAAAACTTATTTTACTTTTTTTATTACTATTATTACTATTATTAATAATTATTCTCTATATTATATATATATTTTTAATTTTCTTAAAATAATTTTTAATTAAAATTTTAACGTCGCAAATATAATTTTTACAAAAAACTCGATTTTTTTATTATTTAAAATAATATTAATACATTTTTTTTTTTTTTTTAAAACTTTTTTTTAATTTTTACTCGTTTTATCGCGTTTAAATTCTAATGTATCGCGTAATTAATATACGAGAAATATTAAAATTATTATAAATAATTTCAAGTAAATAAAAAAAAATATATAATAATAAAATATTAATTAATAATTTATTCAATAAAAATAAATTTAATTTTTTATAATTATTTATAAATATTAATTATAATATTCCAAAAATTGTTTAATAAAAATGTATTTAAATATATTAATTTAATCGAATCAAAGTACATTACGCGAATTATTAAATAATAAAACTTTAATTTGAATCGTATTAAATTTTTTTATTTGATTTTTAAAATTTTATAATAATTATATTTTCAATTTTAAATATTTTTCAATTCTTTAAAAAACTTTTGAAAAAGTATTTTTAATATATAATTTCTAATTTAAAATCTATAAATTGATTTTAATTAAAATATTTTTAAATTTCAATATTAATCAATTTGAATATTTCGCATTAAAAAAGAAATTATAATTTTTCTTTTAATTATACTATTTATAAAATAAAAATATATTCAATATCGAAAAACGTATTAAATATTACAAAATTTTATTAAATATAAATATATAATTTCTAAAAAATAAAGTTTTTTATATAAAATTAAAAAAAATATTTAATTTAATTTTTCGAATATTATATTAATAACGTTTTTTTTTTGTATTATAATTAAAAAAAGAAAATAAACTCAAATCAAATAAATATATATATATATAAATAATAATTATAATACGAATTAAATATTATTAATTTAATTGAAAAAATTAATAAAAAAATAATTAGTAAATAAAAAAATATTCGATATTTTAAAAAATTAATAATATAAAATTGTATTTTATTATAATAAATTAACAAAATAAAAAAAAAACGTTGTAAAAAAAAAAAATATTAAAAAAAAAATTCATATATTTCAAAGTATTAAATATATTTCAAATTTCTTTTTCTATTTATATTTCTTTAAATATAATAAATAAAATAAATATTAATAAATAAAATTTTAATGAATTTAACAACGAAAAAATATTAAACTCGAATAAAAAAAAAATAATCTTTTTAAAAATAAAAATAATATAATAATACGATATATTTTTTTTAAAAAATAATAAAAGAAATAATACTTTTATTACAAAAATTTTAAATTTAAACGATTTAAAAAAAATTACATTTTATTTAAAAATTAATCGATTTTTTTTCAAAAGTTTAATAAAAAATAATTTTATACTTTTTTTATTTCTAAATACGATTAAAATTTAATCAATTGATTTTTAAAAATTTGAATTAATAAATCTATTTTTGAAAATTATTATAATCAATTATTATTTAAAAATAATACTCGAAAAATAAATAGTATTATTAATAATTACACGAATTTAATATATACAATTTATAAAATTCTTTATAATATATTAAATAATAATTAATAAAAAACGAAAAAAATTGTAATTAATTTTTAAATAATTAATAAAAAATTTAAAAAATATATTTTTTATTATTATTTAATTTGAAAGATTTTAAAATTTGTATTTAATTATAAATCTTTTATTAAAAATTTTATTTAAATATTTATTTGAAAATATTAAAATAATAATAACAAATATAAAAAAATTTGAAATAAAATATATATTACGAATTAATAATAAAAAATACAAAAAAAAGTTTTTTTTAATAAAACGATTATTTTAATATATATTAAAGTAAATAAAATTTTAATAATTTAATATTAAAAAAAAACAATTATTTGATTTTTATATATTATTTCAATAAATTTATTTCGAATTTTTTAATATAATTAAAATCGATTTACAATAATATTCGTTGTTTTATTATTAATATTAAAATAAATTACAAAAAATTCAAATAATAATATAACGTAAAAATTTTAATTAAAATTTTATTACAAATATATAAATATTATATTATTACGTGAATTTTTAAGTTTTTTTTATTCGATTACTATTAAAATTATATAATTTTTATTGAATTAATAAAAAAAAAATAATTAATTTAATATACGAATAATAAAATTTGAAATTATTAAACGAATTATTAAAAAATAATTTTTATTATTAATATCAAATTTTTAAAACAATATAAAATGTATTAAATACTTTGAAATAAACTATAAAACATTTTTAAGAAATAATTATTATATATTTACAAATAAATAAAAATTCAAATAAATCGATAAAACGAAAAAAAAATCTCTCAAATTAATTTTAATTAAATTTATTAAAATATTTACTTTATTTAAAAATATTTTTATATTAATATTTATAAAAATATTTTAATAAATATTTTTTATCAATTATTTAAAAACGTTTTTCGAGATTTAATTTATTAATTTATTAAATTAATTTATAAATTAATATTTAACGAAAAAACTATAAAAATTTTTAAAAGATTAAATAAAATTTATAAAATATTATTTAATTTGATTTTATTGAACGCTTTTTTCGATTTAATATCGATTTTTTTAAAATTAAAATATTTTTACAAATTTAATAATTTATTTCAAATAATAAAAAATAAAAAATTCGATTTTTTTCGTATTATTATTTCGATTATTATTTTATTATTAATTGATATTATATTTTTTGTATTTTTTTATATTTGAGTATTTATTGATTTTATATTAATTTACAATTATAAAATACAAAATCAAAAAATATTAAATTATTTTTCTTAATATTTTATTCGATTAAATATTTATAAAAATACTTTTATTAAATATCGATTAATAAAAAAAAACGATAATATTTATTAATATTACTTTAAATTTCATATTTTATATTATTATATTAAATTTATTATTTAATTCGAAATTATTAATAAATACGATATTACGTTTATAAAAACGTTATATCGATTTTTTTTAAAAGATTATTTTAATAAAATTAATAAAAAAATTAATTTTTATAAATAATTAATTTAAATAATTAAATAAAATACTCGAAAAACGAATTTTAAAATAATAAACTCGATATTATTTTATTATATTACGTATTTATCGAAAATAGTATTAAATGTCGAAAAACAATAAACGATAATTATAATACAATTATTAGTATTTAAAATGTAAAAATATTTTTTATTATTATACGAATTTAAATTGTTTTTTAAGATTATAAAATTCAATTCGAATTTTATTATTTCGATTTTTAAAATTCAAAAAAATTTTAAATTAAAAAGTTTTTTAATAATTTTATTTTAATTTATTTAAAAATACTAAATAAAAAAAATTCGTATTTATTATTATTAAATCAAAATTCGAATCAAATTTTAAATAATTATACAATTATTTCATTTAATTTATTAACTCGATTAAATATTAAAAAATTAATAATTATAATAAATTTAATTTTAATATTTTTAAAAACGAAATAATTAAATATAATTTTAATTAATATAAAAAAAAATTTCAAAACAATTATTATTAAATACAAAAAAACGTATTAATAAATAATAAAATACTTTTAAAAAATTTATTAAATAAAAAAATAATTAAAATTTAAATTATTTTATATGTTTTTAATTTAAAAAATTTAAATACGAAAAAAAAATTTATTTTATTTTTTATTTTTTTATTAATATATATTTTTTTTAAAAAAAAAATTATTTTATTTAATATATAAAATAATTAAAATTTTGCGTTTGAAAATATTAATAATTTGAAAATTTATAAAATTGTAAAATCGTAATTATTAAATGTTAAAAAAAATTCTTAAAAGTATTTATATTATATTTGAAAATTTTTATAAAAAATCGATAATTAAAAATACATTTTTTATTAATAATTATATTAATTATTAATAATATATAATATTATACGAAAAAAATTAAATTATAAAAAAAATAAAACGAATTAAAAAAATAAAAAAATATTTTAATAAAAAAATTTATATATAAATTTTTAAATTGAAATTATTTTTTTTTGAAAATAATAAAAATAAAAAAAAATAAAAAAATAAAAATAAAAAAACAATAAAAATAATTTATTATATATTATTATTTTTGTATTTTCTAATAATTAATTAAATAATATTCTATAGAATTGTATTTTATTACAATTTTTATTTCGATTAAAATTCAATATTTATTTTACGATTCGTTTTACGATTCGTTTTACGATTCGTTCTACGATTTACTTTTTTATTTATTCTACGATTCGTTTTCTATTATTTAATATTATATCAAATATTAATCGCACTATTTACTTTAGAAATAATTTTAATATTTTTTTTTATTTTTTTTTATTTTTATTAAATTATTTAATTTTTTTTAATATAATACATATATTGTCGTTTGTAATAACACTTTTTTTTAAACAAGTTTTCAATATCAATTTTTTATTAATAAATAAAATTCTATTTAAAAAAAATTTATTATTTGTTTTTTTTCGAATAATAATTTTAAAAGGAATATTTCGAACTTTTTTTTTAATACGTTTAATTATTTGAATTTTTTTCAAATTTTTATAAATTTATATAAATATTATTTCAATTTTTAAG
Source organism: Acephala macrosclerotiorum (assembly GCA_014904845.1). Taxonomy (NCBI): domain Eukaryota; kingdom Fungi; phylum Ascomycota; class Leotiomycetes; order Helotiales; family Mollisiaceae; genus Acephala; species Acephala macrosclerotiorum. The sequence continues at coordinate 19,791 of MU119644.1, read as the reverse complement.
ATTAATCGCAAAAAATGTATATATTTTATTATATTTCAAATTTGTTTTTTTATAATATATATATTTTTTTTAATTTATTTATAAAAAATTTTATATTTCGATTTATTATAATATATTACTCGAATAATTTGATATTAATTACTAAAAAACGAATAAAAATTTCATTTAATTAAAATTTTTCAATTAATTTATTATTTTAATTAAAATCTCAAAAAATTGTTATTATAATAAAAATTGAATTATTTACAAAATCTTTCTCGAGTTTAATTAATATTAAAAAAAAATTCAATAAATAAATATTAAATAATATTTTATTTACGAAATTAATTTTTAATTATTGTAGTAAAATTGAGTAATAGTATTGTCGATTCGCATTAGACTAGTCTAGCACGTGATTTGTTTCTGGATATAAGAGATTTGACATCTTGTAATTCTAGAAAAATAATCGAGTATTTTTTGTTTCTTTACATTATATATATTATTATTATTTCTAAAAAAAAAAAATTAAAAATTTTTAAAATCGCATTTTATTAAAATTAAAAAACGTTTTTTTTTAATTTTTAAATAAAAAAATTAATACGTATTTATTGAATGTTTTTTTTTATTTATTTTATATTTAATATTTTTTTTTTTTAAAAAATCAAAATTATATTTATTAAAAAAAAAAAAAAATTTTTTTTATTAAAATAAAATAAAATTAAATAAAATATTCAATAAATATTTAATCGTATATAGTTTTTATCGCGAATACAATATTATAATATTGCAAGTATAAATTAAATTATTTAATAAAAACTTTAAATTTAATTTTTTATTATTATTTTAATCACGTTTTAATTTTTTTCTTTTTTGATTTTTATATTATTTTTTTATATGTTTGTAATCAAATCAATATTTCGATTTTATTAAAAAATTTTATTTATAATAAATATTTATTTTATTCGAATACTATATTTTATTAATTATATTACTAAAAAAAAATCGCGTTTAAAACGTTAAAATTACAAATATCAAATCGAATAAAAAAGTTTTATTCAAAGTATTACTTTTTAAAAACTTTTTTTTCAATATTATTTTATTTAAAATATTATTATTTATTAATTTTTTTGTTAACATTTTTATAGTTTTTATTTTTTGTTAAATATATATTTATTTTTATAATTTTTATAAACTTTTTATAAAAGAAAAAAAAAACGAAATTATTATAAACTTAATTTAAAAACGAAACAAATAATATTAAAATAAATTTTCAATTTACAATTTATACGTAAATAATTTTACGTTCAAAGTTTATATTATTATAAATACTTTTCTACGTATTGTTTTTATTAGTTTATTAATTGAAATATTAATAATAACGCATTATAATACGTTTATTAAAATAAGTTTATTTTAATAAATTTTACTAATAAAAAATTTAAATTTAATATTCGTTTTTTAAATTTTTCTCAATAAAACTCGTTTTCGTACAATTAAAATATTTTTTTTTTATTTTTTTATTTTTATATTTTTTTTCGCGAAAATTGATTTTTTTTTTGAAATTATTTAAATTCTTTAAAAAAAAATTAATTTTATAGTATATTATTAAATATATTATTAATTAATCAATAATAATAAAAATAATAAATTTCGTAGTATTAATCGCGATAATAAATATATAAAAAATACTAAGATTAAAAAAAAAAAAATAATAAAATTTTGATTTTTTAATATAAAGCGATTTTAATCAAAGAAATAAATGAAATAATTTTATTAAACTATAAAAAACTTTTTATTTCAAAAATAAATATAATTTTAAATATTTTATTATATTAATTATATAAATAATAAACAAATTTAAACTCAAAAATTGTATTTAATCGAAAATAGATTTAATAAATTTTAATAATTGTATTAACAATAATTGAAAATATATTATATTTCAATAAAAATTTAAAAATTTCGAATTACGATTTTTGAATAAAATTTTTTGAATTATTCGTAAAATACGTAAAAACATTTTAATATTTATAAATAAAATAATATTAATATAATTAACAAATAATTAACTATATAAAAAAAAAACGTTTATTTTTAATAATTAAAATTCGTAATAACGTATTTTTAAATTTTAATAAAAATAAGAAATTTAAAAATAAAAATATTAAAAAACAATTTTAATATAATTTAATTATTAATTATATTATTTTATCGTTTAATTTTATAAAAATCTAATTTTATATTTTCTAATTAAATAAAATATTAACGATTATTAATTTGATTATTAAAAAATTTTCGTTTTAATCGTTATTAAACTTTTGATTCAATTTTATAATATTAAAAAAATATATATTTATAATAAAATCGATCAAATTCGAAAGTAATTTAAAATCGTTTTAATTTAATTAATTATTCTCGTTTTTATATTTATTATTATTGTAATTAAAAATAAATAATCGATATTTCAAATTTTAAATTAAAATACAATATTATTATACGTATATTATTTTTATTTATTTTTTATTATTATATTAATATTTTTTTTAATTATATAAAATAATATAAAAAAGTTTTAAATAAAATTAAATATTTAAAAAAAAAAAAAAAAATACGTACGATATTAATTTATAAAATTAAAAATTATATTATTTAAATACGTAAAAATTATAAAAAAAACGTTATTAACGATTTTGAAAAAATTGATTTCGATTTAAAAAAAGATAAAAATTACGCGATATATATTTTAAAAAAATTAATTTTTATTTTGTATTAATAATTAATCGTTTATTATATTAAATAATTTAATAGTTTTTATAAAAAAAAATAATAAAAATAAATAAATATAAAAAAATTTATTATTAAATAATATATATTAATATTACGATTTAAAAAACAATATATTAAAATAAATTAATAAATAATCGCGAACTTAGAAATAATTGTATTTAATAAAAAAGTTTTAAAAATAATTATTTTGTAAAAATAATATTTTTATTTATAAATCGAAAAAAATTACAAAACGCGAATATTAATTTAAATAATATCGATTTTAATTTTATTTTCAATGAGAATAACGAATTAAATTTTGTTTAATTATTATCGAAAAAATAAAAAATTTATAAATTGATTATTGATAATAAAAAGAAAAAAAAGAAAAAAAAGAAAAATAATAATCGTAATTTTTTGAAAAATAAAAAAATTATTTATTTCGTAAAATTAATTATTAATTAAATAAATAATAAGAATACTAATTATTTACAAAAAAATATTTTTTAAAGTAAACGACGAATTATAAGTTTTATTAATGTATTAAATATAAAGTTTTTTTTCTTATAAAAATTGTATTGATTATTGATTTTATAGAATTGTATTAAAAATTGAACGATAATAATATTAGAAATATTATTATTTATTTCGAGAAAAGTAAAAATATAATTTACGTGAATTATGAATTTAATAATAAATTGAATTGAACGATTTAATATAAACGATAAAAGATTAATTTAGAAATTGTAATATATTGTACAATTGAAAAATAAATTTTTTATTAAAATAAAAAAATAATAAAACGTCGAATTATACGCAATATTAAAAATATGAAAAATATAATTCGTAAAATGTTTATTATATATAAGTAAACGAATAAAGTTTATATTTATTAGTATATTAATAAACATAAAATAAATTGATAAATAAAATTAATATATTTGTAGATTTTATAGTAAATTATTAAAGAGTTTTCAGTATTAATAAGAGTTTATAAAGTGTATTTATATAAACGAGATTAAATATAATTAAAATTAATAGAAATAATAATAAAAAAAAATTAATATATAGAAAATTAAATCGTGAAATAAATAAATAAATAAATAAAATAAAAAATTGAATTGTAAAATAAATAAAAAAACAAATAAAATAAGAAAATGTTTTCGATTTTGTATTTGTATTATTAATTCTATTTATTATTTGCGATCGATAATACTACTTTCGTCGAATTGAAATAATAAATAAAAAAAATAAAAATAATAATAATCAAATTATCGTTTTATAAAAATATATTTTTACAATTGTTATTATATTTAAATTTATTTATTATATTTTTTAAATATATAAATTCGAAGAAATATAAAAAATAATTAATTTTAATATTAATATATTTAATAATAATAAAATAAATACAATATACGTTTTAAATTCTTTTTTTATTTTAAATAATATTTGTTATAAAATTAATAAAAACTTTAAAACTGAAAATAGCGAATATTTATATACTACGAAAAAAAGAAAAATTCGTACTTATAAAAAATTAAAAAAAAAAAAAAAAATAGTATTAATAATAATAATAGCGATTCGCTAGCGTTATTAGTTTAATTTTAATTGTTTATTAAAATTTATTAATTTTTTTATTATCAAAAAAATCGACTTATAACGTTGATTGCTATTGATAGAAAAAGCAAATTAATAGTACTAAAAAAATATTTTGAGAGACTTTGAAAAATACAAATGAAATACTTATAAACAATAATCGCATTTATCGAATATATATTATTTATATTATAAAAATAATTTTGTTTTTTTTATAAAATCAAAAATTTTCAAATTTATTTTTTAAATTTATTTTAATATAATTTTATACTCTTTAAAATCGCCGTTTATTATTAATATAAAACGTTTATAAATTCGAAAATTTTTAAATAATAATAATAATTTTAATTATAATATTAAATATTATTCGATTAAAAATATATAAATTTCGATTTATTGTTTATTCGATTTATTATTTGTTCGATTTAAAAATTAATATCAATTTTTTTATATGCACGTAATATTAATATTTTTTACAATAAGCGATTTTATTCAAATTTAATTAAAATATTCAAATGTAATAATTTGATTGATTTATTAAAGAATTTTATAGTTTCGTAATTTCGAATTAATATATAATCGATTTAATAAAAAATATTAAAATTTCAATTTATATACGATTATAATTACAAATTATTTATTAATACAAATTATATAAAATTTATATATAAATTGAAATTTAATTAAATACGATTAAATTTTAAATTTTAAATTATTTTATTAATTTGTTATTACGCAATTTAATAAAATATAATTGTATTTAATAAAAATAGCAATTATAAAACTTTTTTAAATGCGTTTTTACTTTAAATACTAAGGTCGATAATCGTTTTAATACGAAATATTAAAATACTTATTTAAATATTGAATATTTTTATAATTGCGTAGTTTTCAAAGAAAATTCTAAAGAATTTTTTTTTAAAATTATATATTAAATAAAATAATTTAAATTAATTAAATCGATCGTAATAATTGAATATAAAAACGAGAATTTTAAAAAATATTTTTTTAATAATATAAAATTTCGTAATAAATACGTTTTTGTTTAAAGCGTTAAAATATTTAAATATTAAAATTGTTTTACAATTGTACAATTTTTGAAAAAAGTTTTAAAAAGTTTTTTTTTTAGAATTATATATTAAATAAATCGTAATAATTAAATATAAAAACGAGAATTTCAAAAAATTATTTTTTAATATAAAACTCTATTAAAAATAGATTTTTATTTTAAATATTAAAATTTTTAATTGTAAAATACTTAAAAATTTAATTGTACAATATTTAAAAAAAAATTTAAAATTTTTTTTTTTTAATAAATATAATCGTAATAAGTATTTATAATTAATAAAATTAATTGTAATAATTTAATATAAAAAACGAAAATTTTAAAAAGTATTTTTTAATATAAAATTTTATTAAAAATGCGTTTCTATTTTAAATATTAAAAAATTTATTAATTTATCGATTTTATTACTCGATAGAATTTTAAATTATTATTAGTATTTTATTCCAATAATTATACTAATTTTAAATATTTATAAAACGCTCAAATTAAAAGTTTTTAATTTAAAATTTAAAATAAAAATAAATTACTAAAATCAAAAACTTTGTAATTTTTCGTAAGAGCGTTTTTGCGAAATTTGCGAAACAAAATATACGTCGAGTAAAAAAAAAAAAAGCTCGTTCGCTATTGGCTCGCTTGCGAGTCATCGAACGAACTTTTTTTTTTCGAAACGAGAAAAACATTTTATAAAAATAAAAACAATTTATTATTAAATTATTATAAAATCTTTTTTTAATTTTAAATATATTAATTATTTTTAAATATTTTAATTTAAAATTTCGTATAAAAATTCAAATATTTATAAAATTTTAAAATTTATTATTATAAAAAATAAAAAACTTTTTTCGAATAATAAATAATATTTTATAAATATATTTAAAATTTAAAATCGAAAATTTTAATACTTTAAATTTATTATTTTTTATAATATTATTAATAAAATAAAATACAAATTTAAAAATTAAAAATAATATCGAATTTAATAAATTTTTTTATTTTATAATTAAAAAAAAAATTTTAAATTTTTTTTTTAAATTATTCGAATTTCAATATTATAAAAAAATTATAATAAATTTAAATACTAATAAATAAATAAATAAATAAAATTCAAATTTTTTTAATATATATTATATTTAAATTACATTTAAATATTTTATTTTAAATTCAATAATAAAATATTTTTTTATAATTAAAATATTTTTTTAATATTTTTAATTTATTTTTTATAATAATTTTTAATTATTAATTAAACTAATAATAAAAAAATTCAACGATTAATTAATAATTTCATTTTTAATATTGAAAATAATATTATTAATTAATTTTTTAAAAAACAAATTATAATTATTTTCTCGTTTTACGAATTCGAATTTATAATCGAAATTCAAATTATAAAAAAAACAATATAATTAAATAAATTTTTAATAAAAATATTTTATTAAAAATAAATTATTATTATTATTTATTATAATAATTAAAAAAATTTTAATTTTATATTCGAATAAAATATATTAATATTCGAATAAAATAAATATATAAAATAATAATATTTAAATAAATCGAATTTTAATATATATTAATAAACGAATAATTTATTAATAATTTTATTAAATTTTTATTTAAAAACAAATTTAAATTTTCTTCGAATTATAATTAATATAAAAAAAGAATTTTAAATTAATAATTGATTTATTATTTTAATACTTTTAAAAACTTTTTAATATTATATAAATTTTAATAAAAAAAAATCTTTTTTTAATTAAAATATAATTTAATATAATTTTAAATATTTATAATAATTATTTTTTTATATTAAAAATACAAATTAAAAAAAAATTTAAATTTTATTATACGCTTATAAAATTACGATTAAATTATATACAATTTTTTATCGAATTAATTTATATATTATATTAAAATATAAATATATTTTTCATTTATTATTATTATTTTTTTTAAATAATTTTTCGTATAATTTATAATTTTAAATATATTTTTAAATGAAAAATTCGTATTTTAATTATACGATTATTTATAATAATAATTAAATTAAATTAATTCAAATTTATTAATTTTAATTATTTAATAGTTTTTAATATTAAAAATTTTAATAATTTTATTTTATTTAATAAAATTTATATTATATTTTATTTATTATAACGTTTATTTAAATATTATATTAATATAAACAAAAAAAACGAAATAATTTTTTCGTATAATTATAATGAATTTTTTTAATTTTTAATAATTTAATTTATAAAGTTTATTAACGATTTAAAAAAACGAATTAAAATTATAATTTTTTTAAAAAAATTTATTTATTTAATAATTTTTAAATCGAATTTTTAAATCGCAAAATAATAATAAAAACGAGAAAAATTCAAAATTCAAAATTCGTAAACGTAATAAAAATTAATATATTTTATATTAAAAATAAAAATTAAATTAAAAATAAAAATTATTAAAAAAAAAAATATTATAATACGTTTAAACGATTATTTATATAAAAATTAATAAAAAAAACGAATTTTAAATTTATAATTATAATATTTTTATAAAATATTTTAAAATTATTAAAATTAATATTTTTAATTTATTTATTAATATTTTTAATTTATTTATTAATATTTTTAATTTATTTATTAATATTTTAATAAAATTTTCAAATAATTATAAAATATTTTTTATTTTAAAAATTAAATTAATTAATTATAAACTTTTGAAAAATTTCGAAAATTCGATTTTTTATTATTAATATTATTATAATTTGATAGATTTTTTTTTCGAATATTGTTTATCGACAAAAAAACATATTTATTAATTATAATAATTTGATTACGCGATTTCAATTAATATTTTTAAATTTTAAATTTTTTTTTATTTTTTTATTTAATTACAATTAAAAACTAAAATAAATTTAATCGAAATAATAAAATTAATAAAAAAAATTAATATTATTAAAATGTTTCTCTCGTATCGAAAGAAAAAGTCCGTTCGACGACTCGCTAAGCGAGCCAATAGCGGACGAGTCTTTTCTTTAAGTACTCGACGCATATTTTGCTTTATAGACTTCGTAAAAGTGTTTTTGTGAGAAACTATAAAGTTTTCGACTTTAGTAATCTATTCTTATTTTAAGTTTCAAATCAAAAGCTTTTAATTTGAGCGTTTTATAAGCATTTGAAATTGGTATAATTATTGAAATAGAATTCTAAATTCTGTCGAGCGGTAAAACCGATAAGTCGATAAACTCTTTAGTGTTTAAAGTAAAAACGTACTTCTTGTAGAGTTTTATATTACCAGAGGAACACTCTTTGAGACTCCCGTTTCTTATATCGAGTTCTACGATTAATTTAATCAATTTAAATCACTTTTTTTAGTATATAATTCCAGGAAGAGACTTTTTGGGACTCCTCTTGAGAACTGCGCAACTATTCCAGTATTTAAGTGCCTTAGTGCCTTAGGCAGAAACGCATTTTCGGCAGAGTCTCACACTAAAAAAGCACTCTAGAGAGACATTCTTTAAAACCTTCGTTTCTTATATTGAATTACTACGATTAATTCTATTGATTATAAATAGTTATTACGATTATATTTACTAGGGGGAGACTTTTTAAGACTTCTCTCGAAAGTTGCGCAGTTGGATTTTTGAGTATTTTGCAGTTTAGAACCTTGGTATTTAAAGCAGAAACGCACTTTTGAGACTTTATACCAGGGAGACATCTCTTGGGACTCCCGTTTTTATATTTAATTACTACGATCGATTCAATCAATTTAAATTACTTTACTTAGTATATAATTCTAGAGGAAGACTTCCTAGGACCCCCTTTAAAAGCTGCGCAGCTATAGAGATATCCAGCACTTAAGTGAGTGCCTTAATGCCTAAGGCAGAAGCGCACTCAGGAGAGTTTTGCGATCGCGATTTTTGCTGAGTGCAATTATATTCTATTGATTTGCGCAACAACAAATTAATAGAATTGCTTGAAACTTGAAATCTGACGGTATATAATTGAGTTTCAATTTATATTTAAGTTTTATACGATTTGAATTAATTAATAAATCGCAATTGTAAGCGCAGTTGTAATCGCGAGATTTTGATGTTCTTTATCGAAACGGCTACATATTATTCCGAAGTCACGTGTCGCGCACTTTCTTAATAGACCAATCAAATCGCTGCATTTGGGCACCTCGGTTAAATTTGAGTGAAATCGCTCATTGTGAGAAGTGTTGATGTCACGTGCATATAGAAAAGTTGATATTAGTCCTTATATCGAACAAATAATAAAAAACGCGAATTATAAATTTTTTAATAAAAAAAATATAATCAAATATTAAATTTTTATTAAAAAATTTTCGATTATTAATAATTTAAATTTATTTTTATTTTTTATAAAATAATTCGAAATATTTATTACGATTTAATTTAATATTATTATTAATATTATTATATCGATTATAAAAAAAAAATAATAAAAAAAAATAAAAATAAAAAAAAAATAAAAATTTAAAAAATAAAAATATTTTAAATTTTTTTTTTAATTTATAATATTTTTTTATAAAAAATCAAAAATAAATTTAATAAAAATTTTTTCATTTTTATATTTTATAATTAATTTTAAATAAAAATATTAAAAATAATTATATAATAAATTACATATAAAATTAATTAATTAATTTAAACGTATATATATAAAAAGTTTTTTTTTCGAGAAAACTTTATAAAATAATCGTTTAATAAATAAATTTTTTTTATATTATTATATATTTAAATATATCGATTAAAAAAATTTTATTAATTAAAAAAATCAATAATATATTATTTAAAAAAGCGTATAAACCAATTTTTATATTATTATTATTTAATATAACGCAAAATAAAAAAAATAAAAAAAATTTTATTTATAAAAAACTTTTGAATTTTATAATTATTTTTACGTCGTTTATTAATAATTGAAAACTTATTTCAATTTTCGAGTTTAAAAATAAAATATTACGATTTAAAAATATATTTCAATTTTTTTTATAATTTTTTTATATTTTATAATTATTTTTATAAAATATATTAAATTAAATTAAAATTTACAAAATATAAAAATAAATAATATTATATTTTAATTTTCGACGTTTAATTGATTCCAAAAAAAAACTCAAATATTTTAAACTATTAAAATTATCATATAATCGAATTTAAAAATATTAAAATTTCGAAAATTTTACGATTTTAATTATTTATTTATAAATTTAATAAACTTTTTATAATTGTATTTTAAATTAAAAATATATTTATATTATTCAAATTTTTAATTTTAATTTATTTAAATAAATAATTATTATACAATTTTAATTTCAATTATAAAATATTATAAATTGTAATTACGTTTATTAAAAAAAATTTTATCGTTCAATAGAATTTGTTTTAAAAAAATGCAATTAATTAAATCAATCGTAATAATTTAATATAAAAAATAAAAATTTTAAAAAGTATTTTTTTAATAAATATAATTTTAATAATTATATATAATCAATTGAATCAATTGTAATAATTTAATATAAAAAAAGAAAATTTTAAAAAATATTTTTTTATTTAAAATTTTTATTAGTTTATTCGATTTTGAAAAAAAGTTTTTTAAATAAATTATTTTTTTTATATTAATAAAAATTATTTCAATTTTAAATACTTATAAAATATTTAAATTAAAAAATTTTAATTTTAATTTTAAATCGTTAAATAAATTTAAAATAAATTTAAATTAATAATTATTTTTAATCGAATATAAAACAAATATAACAAATATAAAAACAAAAAAAAAAAAAAAAAATATTCACGAAATACGAATTATATTAAATATTATTTAATCGAAAAATAAAATAAAAATATATTTATTTGATTATAATTTTATTTTACGATTTTTTTAATATAATTTTTAATATTAATACGAATAATAAACTCGAAAAATAAATTATATTTATTATATTATTTAATTCGATAAAAATTAAATTTTAAAAATAAATATTTAAATTGAAATTTAAAAAAAAAAATTTATTAAATTTTAAATTAATAAAATATTTATTTAATATTTCAATTTAAATCATTTAATTAATAAATGTAATTTTTTTTTATTTAAATCGTAAATTTTTTAAATTAATTTCTTATTATTATTAAATCGAATATAATTATATAATTATTATAAAATTATTAATTATTCGTTTTAAAAATTAATATTATTTTTTTTTCAAATTACGCGTTATTTATATAATACGAATTATTTCAATTATAAACAAAAAATATCAAATTTAATCGAAGTATTCAAATGTAATAATTTGATTAATTTATTAAAAAATTCGATAATTTTGTAATTTCGAATTAATATATAATCAATTCAATAAAAAATATTAAAATTTCAATTTATATATATTATATTACGTTTACAATTATAATATATTAATTAATTTAAATTATATAAAACTTATAAATAAATTGAAATCTAATTAAATATTATTAAATTTCAAATTTCAAACGATTTTATTAATTCGTTATTATACAAATTAATAAAATATAATTATATTCAACAAAAATCGTAATTATAAAACTTTTTTAAATTCGTTTTTATTTTAAATATTTACTTATTTAAATATTAAATATTTCTATTTTTTGTATTAATAAAATATTATTAGTATTGCAAATAGAATTTGTACGAATAATATAATATAAAATTATATATTTTTATATATAAATTTATTAATAAAATATATTATTTGAATAATATTACGTTTAATAATTTTTATTTTTATATAACGATATATTACAAAAAAAGTATTTTACAATTGAACGTTTTATTATATATATATATATATTTTTTTTTAAAAGTTTTTTATATTTTAATCGATAAAAATATTATATATAAATATTTTATTTAAAAATTTTTTTTTTAATAATATAAATACAAAAAATTAAAATTAAAATTTTTTTGTTTTTTAATTTAATTCGCAAATCTTATAGTTTTATTTTTTCAAAATAATTTAAAAATTTATAATAAAACTTTATTTTAAATTGCAAATATATAAAAAAACATTTATTTATTATATTTAATTAATATAATTTATAAATATTTATATAAATTATATTAATTAATTAATAAAATAAAAATTATTAAATTTTTTAAATAAATTTGTACGTTTTATACGTGTTTTTTAAATTGATTTACAAAATTTATATTTTTTATATATTGATTATAATCGTTAATAAAATAAAAAATTTATAAATTTTTTATATAATTATTTTTAAATATTATTTTTATAATTCGTTTATTTGTTAATATTTTAATAAAACGTTTTTTTGTTTTCTTTTGAAAGTTTTTTATTTTATTTATTATATAAATATTATTTAAATTATTATTACGAAAAAAATATTTTATTTAAATTTTATAATAAATCGATTTTTGAGTTTTATTAAAATATTAAAAAACTTTTTATATAATTTTATAATATTAATAATATTAAAATTGTAAATTTACAATTTTAAAAACAAAAATATAAATATAAAATAATTATTAAAATATAATATTAAATATCGACGTAAAAAATATATATATAAAATTTCGTATAAAATAATTAATATTAATAAATAGTAAATAGAAAATTATATTTTGTAATTTCTTTTTTTCAGAATTTCAAATCTAATTATATATATATTTATAATTTGCAATTTTATAAATTTTATATTTTTATTTTATTAATTTATTTAATATTTTATATATATATAAAAATTTAAAATTATTAATAAAATTACAAAATAAAAAAAAATAAAAAAAATAAATATTTATTAAAATATTATATTATAAACTTGTTAATATTTATTTTAGAAAATAAAAAATAATATTATTAAAAAAAAAATTTAAATTAATAAAACGAGAAATTTAAATTTATATTATTATATTTTATTAAAAAATAAATAATTTTTTTTTTTTAATTATTTTCAAAATAAAAAATATAATAATATCGTTTAATTTATTAAAAATAATAAATAAATATATAATTTAAAATCGAATATAAAAAACTTTTATTGAAATTTGAATTTTAATATATTTTAATATAAAACTTTTTATGAACTTTTATATATATAATCGTTTTAATAAAAATATATAATTTTTTAATTAATAAATTTATTTATTTTCGCGCTTTTTTTTGTATTATATATAATCGTTATATATTTATATATCGATTAATATTCGTAGTAATCGTTTGAAAAAAATCGAAAATAAAAAATAAATTGAAATAATCGAATAAATATAAATTGTAAAGAAAAGAAATAAATAAAAATATTTTATTTGTATTTTTCAAAGTTTTTTAAAATTATTTTTTGACGTTATTAGATCGTTTATTGGATTAATAATAATTAACGTTGTAAATCGATTTTTTTAATATTATTAATATTCGATAATTTTTAGTAAAAAACTAGAACTGGATTAATAACGCTAGTTCGACGTCAATGTACGTATCGTTAAATAATCTATACGAGAATATTAAAAATCTCGATTACAATCGATTAAAAACAACGAATTTCTTAGAATTTTATAATATTTTTATTTATTTATTTATTTATTTATTTATTTATTTATTTATTTATTTATTTATTTATTTATTTATTTATTTATTTATTTATTTATTTATTTATTT
>MU119643.1:11999-34508 GCA_014904845.1 Acephala macrosclerotiorum | reverse complement strand
AATATATAATATAATATTAATAAATAATAATAATAATATAAATAATAAAAAAATATAATAATTAATTATATATATTATAAATAAATTTATAAATATTATTTTTAAAAATAAATTATAAATTTTAATTAAATATAAAATTATAATAAAAATAATATTTATTTTATTATTATTTTTTTTATTAAAATTTAATAATAATAAAAAATAAAATAAAATTTTAAATTTCGAATTAATATAAATTATTTAAAATATTATAAAAATTAAAATAATTATTATTATATATATTAATAATTTTTAATTATTAATATTGGTTTACCAAAGAATATTTATTCGAATAAAAGAAAACAAAGAACGCACGTAAGACTTTTGATTCTTAGTATGCGTATAAAGTAATTCGTTCTTTAGAAATTGCGCAAAAGTTGAAAAATATAATCTCAACTCTAGCGCAGTTGGGCTAGTCCCAATGCAGCCTAGTACTGCACGTGACTATTGCACTAATATTATACTCGCAATTAAAAAATTAATTAATAAAATTAAATTTTTAAAATTTATTAAAAAAATAAATATATTATAATTATATATTATTATATTTAATAAAAAATTAAATTAATAAATAAATTTTTTTTATTTTAATAATTAAATATATAATATATTATTTATTAATTATTTTTATATTATATATTTTATTAAACGTATTATATAATTTAATTTTATTTAATTTATTATATAATTTTTAAATTAATAATCGTATTACGTATATAATTCGAATTTTAAATTATTTATATTTTATTTTTTAATAAATTAAATTATATAAAAAATTACGCGTCGTAAATAAATTTTTTAATAAAACGAATTAAAAATACGATTTTCGTAATTGTTTTAAATTATTTGAAAATTTATATAAAATCGTTAAACGATAAAAAATAATAAAAATAAACGTAAACGAAATTCGTTTTAAATATTAAATATTTTTATAATTATATAATTTTTAAAAATAATAATTTAATATAAAAAACGAAAATTTTAAAAATAAAATATTAATAATAATATAAAATTTTATAAAAAATATATTTTTATTTTATATATTAAAAAATTTATTAATTTAATAATTTTATTATTTAATAAAATTTTAAATTATTATTAATATATTATTTTTTATTTAATTAAATTTAATTTAAAATATCGTTTATCGAATTTATTAAAATATAATTAATTTAAATTAAAATTAAAATCGTTTAATTAAATTAATTAAATAATAATTTATTTTTTTAAATAAATTTCAAACGATTAAATATTTTAAAATTTATAAATATATAATACGTAATAAATTTAAAATTAAATTATTTAAAATTTTATTTTAAATTCTTTAATTATTTTTATTATACGCGTATTAAAATATATTATTATAAAATTCAAATATAAAATTTTTAATATTTTTTATTAAAATATATTAATATAATTTTAAATATCGATTTAATTAAAATTTCAAATTTTTTTCAATATTTTTAATATACGTTTTATTTTATAAAATTTTTTTATATTAATTTAAAAATATTTTAAATTATATTATTTTTAAAAATTTAAATTTAATAAAATAATTAACGTATAATATTTCGCGTATATAATCGAATAAAATAAAATATTTAATAATTTGTAATTAAAAATATATTAAAAATATACGTATATAATCGAGAGTTTTAATATTTTTTATTTTAAAAAATTAATATTTTAAATTTATATATTTTAATTAATTTAAACGTTTTTAAAAGTTTTAAATTTTTTATATAAATTTTAAATTAAAATTAATTCAATAAAATATAATATTTTTAGTAAATTTAATTATATTTAAAAAAAATTAAATTTAAAATAAAAATAAATTATTAAAATTAAAATTTATATAATTTTTTATAAAATTTATAAAATAAAATATACGTTAAATAAAAAAATACTCGTTTATTAATTAATTTATTTATGAATTAATAAACGAATTTTTTTTAATATAAATATATTATTAATTTTAAATTTATTAAAAAATTAAATATTAATTTTTATTAATAATAAATTATTATATTTATAAGAACGTTTAATATATAATAATTTATTAAATATATTTTTTATTAATAAATATAAAATTCGATTTTAATTATTATTTATTTAATTTAAAAATTAATATTAATTTTTTTAAATTACGCGTTATTTAAATAATACGAATTATTTTAATTATAAATAAAAATTATAAAATTTAATTAAAATATATAAATATAACGATTTAATTAATTTATTAAAAATTTCGCGATTTTATTATTTCGAAATAAAATATAATCGTTTTAATAACAAATATTAAAATTTTATAATTATAATTATATTTATAATTTTTATTTATTAATTATTTTAAATTATATAAAATTTAATTAAATATTTTTAAATTTTAAATAATTAAATTAATTTATTAATAAAATATAATTATATTTAATAAAAATAACAATTATAAAATTATTTTAAATATTAAAATATTTTTAATATTATATAATTTTTAAATTTTTTTAAAAAATTATATATTAAATAAAATAATATAAATTAATTAAATTAATCGTAATAATTTAATATAAAAAATAAAATTTTTAAAATAATAATAAAATATTAAAATAAATTAAATCGATTATAATAATTTAATATAAAAAATTAAAATTAAAATTTTATAATAAATTTTTATTTTAAATATTAAAAATTTTTAATTTTTAATTTAAAATAAAAATAAATTAAATAAATTAATAAAATCGAAAATTTTATAATTTTTTATAAAAACGTTTTTACGAAGTTTATAAAATAAAATATATATTAAATAAAAAAAAAATCGTTTAATAAATCGTTAAACGAGTTTTTTTTAAAACGAAAAAAATATTTTATCATAATATTTAATATTATATTACTAATTAAAAAATAAATTCGATTAATAAAAAATATTAAAATTTTTTATATTTATTAATTATAATATTTATTCGTATATAAATTTAATATTTTTTATATTTTTAATAATTATTAATTTTATAATTTAATATTTTAATATACGTTTAATAAATTAATAATATTAATAATTTATTAATTTGTTAATTATTTTATTTTTATTATATAATTTTAATTTTTTTTAATTAATTTAATTATTATATTAAATATTTTTTTATTTAAAATAAAATTATATTATAAACGTTTTTATATATTATTTAAAAAATTAATAAAAATTAAAATAATATTTAATAATATTTTAATATTTTTTAATAAATATAATAAAATTTATTATATATTATTTTTATTTATATTTTAAAATTAATTTTTAAAATAATATTTTATTCAAATTTTATATTTAAATTATAATAAATATAATAAAAAAAATATTTTAATAATTTTTTAATTTTTAATAATAATAAAAATAATAAATTTAATAATATTATATATTTTTTTATTATTTTTTTTATAAAAAATATTTTACGTATTAATTAATTATTAATAATATTAACGACTTATTAATAGCGCGTATTACGTAATAATTATATATTTAAAATTCTAATGTTTAATTAATAATCGATTATTAAATAAATTTCAATTTATAAAAATATTAAAATTTTTAAATTTTAACGATTATAAATAATTATATATAATTTTTATACGATTTTTATATAATTAAATTGTTTAATTTTTAATTATTTTAATTTAAATTTTTAATATCGAATAATATAATAATTCGTATATTAAATCGATTTATTTTATATTAAATTTTAAATAATATTAATATTTGTAATAATTAATCGAATAAAAAACGATTATTAATATTTTAATATTTTAATACGTATTTAATAAATTTATTTAAAAACATTATAATAAATTAAATAAATATTATAAATTATAAATTTTAAATTAATATTATTAATATTAAAATATTTAATTAAATTATTATTAATATACGTATTTTTTAATAAAATAATTAATAAAAAAAAATTAATATATTTAATAAATATATATTTTTTTTTGAAAAAAATTATTATTATTTAAATATTTTATAATATAATTTTTTAATAATTTATTTATTATTTATAAAAATTATTTTATTATATTATTTTAATTTTTTTTTTAAATTAATTTATATTATAAATATATTGATTTATTTATTTTAAATTTTAAATTTTTTTATAAATTTTTTTTATTTATATTTTTTTTTTTTTAAATATTTTAATATTTTTAATTTAAAAAAATAATATTTTAAATTTATATATTTTAATAATTAATTTAAACGATTTTAAAATTTTTAAACGTAAATTTTATTATTTAATTTAAATTAAATTAATTATAAAATTATTTTAAAAATATAATATAAATCGAATTTTAATATTTTTTATTATTATATAAAATTATTATTAACGAATAAAAAAATAATAATAATATTATATTTAAATTTTATTATTAATTAATATCAATACGTTTAAAAATAATTATAAAGTATTAAATTTTTAATTTAATATTAATAATTATATTATATATATTTTATTAATAATTTTTTATTATTGGATAATAATGAGACTCCTGGTCAGTCTCACTGTACCTATGACTCACCACAGAACACCACAAGCTAGGCATCACCCCACTTCTCGAGGCAATCACCCATTCAATATGCTGGGTCCTGCCGGTATGGTCTTCTTCGGCATGTGTGTGTGTGTGTGCGGCAACAGAGTTCGGGTTGTTGGATCAGCATCTCTGTACTCAATCCGGCATCCTGCATCCCAACTGCAACGCCCGCCTTCAACGAGAGATGGCTCTCACACAGTATGCTTGTCAGGCGATGTTTGGATGGTCGAATCAACTACCTCCACGACCGCTTATTTGCAGCACATACTCGTCGTCATAATGATATTAGTTGGCCAGTGGGAATGGGAGATTCCGCCACTTTCTGCGATGTGCCATAAGGAAATGTGCGCAACCATTCTGATGGAGAACACGTGTGAATTACTCCACTCGGCCTCAGTGATTCTTCCAGAGATTGGTGCAGTTGTGGTTTTTAGGTTGGTTACACAGCTAAGAGGCCACTCACTCAGAGGCTTTCCAGATATTGGGGTAGGCAAAGAGCTGGGGACAGCTCATCTCAATCATCAAGAATCCAGAGTGAAGTTGTCCAGGTTCTGCCCGAGTTTTTTTCTCTGTTAT
The DNA here is from genome assembly GCA_014904845.1 of Acephala macrosclerotiorum. Lineage (NCBI taxonomy): Eukaryota > Fungi > Ascomycota > Leotiomycetes > Helotiales > Mollisiaceae > Acephala > Acephala macrosclerotiorum. The sequence continues at coordinate 29,318 of MU119643.1, read as the reverse complement.
GCATTGTTCGTTGGTTCAATTCTGCTAGTTACTACATCATTATATGGATCTTATCCTATTATCCTCTGATTAAACAGCTGCCTGATAGCCATTGATTGATGTTGCGCCGCTTCCAAAATCACACGCTTTCGAAAGAGACACGCGGGGAAGAGTCTTCCAAAGAATCTCGAATTGATTCGATCAAGAGGCATCTGCCGAAGTCTCTAGTTTTGGGGAAACGCAGTGGCGGCAAGAAGGACATCAGACGACGGTTACCATCGGTAAGGGAGACAGTTACGATCACACTGTCAGATAGAAGTGCTAGCTGACAAATTGTGAGGAAATATAGGGGTCTACTACCATGGCGAGGAAGAATAGACGCGGAGATCAATACGAATACTGGAATAGGCCTGGGAACGGGAGTGATTATGAGAATCAGTCGAGAGGGAGCAATGGAGTTGATAATGGACATCGAGGAGAGGACACCAATGATCGAGAAAATAATCACTCTGCGACAGCGATCAGCGATGATCAATCAAACTTCAACCTCTTGCCATACACTAGCGCTCTCTGGCAAGCGACCCAAGCTATAGAAGCAGCACAAAAGAAAGTGGAGAACGTAAACGACCTATACATTGCGCATGCGAAAGAGATTGAGAAGGTTCCAGAAGTCCATCGACGGCTCGCAAAACTCTATGACGAATGCGTGTACAAAGACAGGAGGATCAAACAACAGAAGAATACAATTGTTGAGTTGCAACTCGAGAGCAAAGACAAAGAAGCTGACCTCGCAAAGAGAAAGGCTGAGCTGGAGGAAGACGCAGAGAAGCTGAGGGTAGAGAAGGAGGAGCAAGTAAAGAAGGCGCAGAAAGCAGAGAAAAGCATTGACATCCGCAAGGCCGAGCTGAAACATAAGATGCAAAAGGAGCTTGCTGATCTCAAGGAGGAGCAAGACAAGGATTACAACTCGCGCTTGAATGAATTGGAAGATACAAGGAGAACGCAAGGAGATGAGTGGAAGAATAAATTGAATATCTTGGAGGCCGACAATAAGAAATTATTGGGGGATCTCAAAATGAGGGAGAAAAAGATAGAGGACCTGGAGGAACAATTGAAAAAGACAGAAGACCGACTCGAAGACTCGGAGGCGGCAAAGACGTTGTACAAGAAGCAAAAGGAGGATCTAGAAGCCAGGTATAACGAGGTTCAGAACGAATTTGGTTTGACAACTCAAACAACAGATTTCTAGTAAGTGTCTGACCTCGAACCCCAACATATGCAAGGGAAAATTCTAACTTCATGAATAGCAAAGGAAAGTTTGCAGAGATCAGCCAAGCCATTGAGAAAATATCCTCGCAGTACTTCACAGACTTGCCTTTTGACGTATGCTCCGCTGTTCCATTAAGCCCGTCAATTACTGATCAACTATAAGGACTTTAAGACGATTCGCAAGGAACTTATAGCTGTCGATAAATGTTTCAACTCGATTCCTATCTCTCACAGCGACACTTCGCAAGATCTCCGTATGGCTCATGCTCAACGGATTATTTCTTCGGCCCTGAGTAGCCACATCTGGAAACCTTTTTCTTCCGAGAAGACTCTATCGAATCCGGAGTTTGCCAATCTGCTCGATGAAATCTGTACAGTACTTGCGAATTCCGACCGTGGTGGAAAGAAGGGCCGTGCAGCAACTGTCTGGAAAGTTCTGACCATGCAAGCTCTTCAGTCTTTAGATCAAGATCTGCCACTTAGCCCAACATCAACATCAACACCTCACGAGGGCGAACGCTCCCATTCCTCAAGCAGAGCCAGCCAAGCTGTTCAGGATATGCTCAACATACTCTCGCCTTTGATCATCCCGTCAGAACAAGTCCAAATACACGAAGCGCTGCTTGACCTTGCCAAGTCCGCCGTTGATGTTTGGGATTTGGCCCAGATGGATATATTAAAAATCACTGCTTGTCTTAGCCTCAAACCTTCAGATCGCAACGAGTGGCGCTCTGCTAAATTCGACCCTGCCCCATCAGGCGGACACCAAGATCTCGAAATGGACAGCAAGACGTTCACTCGTCCCCGTGTATTCACTCTCTTCCCTCAAGTCGTGGCTCGCAAGTTGACTCTGCTCGAAGCTGGGCCTGCTCTTCACGTTCCTGGTAGTTTCTCGGCACCTCAGCAGGACCTCGCTGTGGCGGAAACCATTATTCATCCCGGGGACGGCCTCCCTGAATCATCTCTGTTGGTAGTGCGGGGCAGAGCTGAGGAAGAAGAGAGGAAAGCATATTTGGCGGAACTGATTGAAAATGCAGATAAAGAGTTCGCTAAAGGAGGAAAGCTGGGGGGATATAGTAGAAGCGAGAGTATTTCTGGATCTGCGACGGGGTCTATGTCTGGGCCACTCAGCCCGAGTGCACGGTGGTCAACTGGGTCGACTCTGAAGCCGACGGAAGACGAGGATTAGGGCAGATATGATTCAGCAAACAATCAGGGAATTTGAAGCAGAATTCGGGATCTATCTTGACATGCGTGCATGCGCCGGATATTTCCATAGTGGAGTGTACTGCCTAGATAGGCGGCAAAGTGGTTGCCATCGCAGGCACCCGGCGGTATTTAGATACTTAGATGACGTTTCAATATGAGGATGGCCCTATTAATCCCTTCGTCAATTCGTAAAAAAGCACTGTCTAATTATTACAGGCAAAGGCTGTGTTGGGGGTATAAAGTGTGTGTTCATGATGTGTTGTGATGTCTTATTCCTGTCTAGCGGTGAGATGAGAATATATATAACATTAAACACGTGACCACCCTAATACTAATCGTCCAACTCCGCTCACTTGATCCCAAATTGGCAGCCTCGCTCAAGATTCATGATGCGCATGAAGCTCCATTATATCAAAAATTTCCGAGTCAGACAAAAGGAGCTTGGTGAGATAATTTAGTACGAAACAAAAACAAAAACCGAAGTCTAGAAGTTAGTTGTATCCAAAGTATGCCCGATGCCTTTCTTGTCCAGAGAGCTATAGCAAGTGCCTGTGTCTTTCTGTCATATGCCTAGCTTGACCTCACCATCTACAGACAATCTGGAAGTTGAGTTAGCTAGCTAGCTTGTAAATAGTATGGCGTGCCAGGTAGAAGTGATCTGCTTACGGAGAATGCGGCATAAAGTGATGCGACTACAGGGGCTCAGGCCCCTGTAGACCCACTAATAGGGTGTCGCGCATCGCTTCAGGGTGCCAATGCCCTATATTTACAGTGCATCCGTGCACTAAAGTGGGGCAAAGGGTGCTAGAGCGAAGTAAAATCGATTAAAAAAAAAAATTTAATTTAATAAATTATTATTATTATTATTATTATTATTATTATTATTATTATTATTATTATTATTATTATTATTATTATTATTATTATTATTATTATTATTTAATAATTTAATAATTAATATTAAAAATATTAAATTTAAAATTAAAATTATTTTAAATTATTTTAATAATATTTTAAAATTTTAATTTATATTATTTAAAAATAATATTATAATTTTAAAATAATTTCGTTTTTTATATTATTTTATTTATATTTTTTTAAATTAAAAATATTTAATAAATTTTTTTTTATAAAAATAAAATGTTTTTTTCGTTTCTAAAAAAAAAAAAAAAATCGTTCATCGATTCGTAAACAAATTAATTAACGAATAAATTTTATTTTATAAATTTCGTAAAAACATTTTTACGAAAAACTATAAAATCATCGATTTTAATAATTTATTTAATTTATTTTTATTTTAAATTTTAAATTTAAACGTTTTATAAATATTTAAAATAAAAAAGTATTTATTATAAAACTTTATAATAAAAAAATATTATTAAAAATTTTTTTTTTAAAATTTTCGTTTTTTATATCGAATTATTACGATTAATTCAATTAATTTAAATTTTTTTTTTTAGTATATAATTTTAAAAAAAAATTTTTAAAATTTTTTTTATAAATTGCGTAATTATAAAAATATTTAATATTTAAATAAATAAATATTTTAATATTTAAAATAAAAACGATTTTAAATAATTTTACGATTATATTTTATTAATTTACGTAATAACGAATTAAATAAATTATTTAAAATTTAAAATTTAAAAATATTTAATTAAATTTCAATTTATTTATAAATTTTATATAATTTAAATTAATTAATATATTATAATTATAAACGTAATATAATCGTATATAAATCGAAATTTTAATATTTTTTATTAAAACGATTATATATTATTTCGAAATTATATAATAATAAAAATTTTTAATAAATTAATTAAATCGTTATATTTAAATATTTCGATTAAATTATACGTAATTTAATAAAAAAATTTTATAAATTTTTTATATTATATATTTTTTTAATATTTTTATTATAATATTATTTAATTTTTAAATTTTTAAATAATATAAAAAATACAAATTTATAAATTTTTTTTAATAAAATTATTTATTTAAATTAAATTTTTTAAATTTAAATAATATATAAAATTAAAAATTAAAATATAATATATATTTTTTATTTAATTTTTTTTATAAATTAATTAATAATTTTATATTTATTTATTTATTTTAATAAAAAAAAATTTTATATTAAAATTTTAATTTTAATTTTTTAACGTTTATTAATAAAATTTTATATTAAAATTTTAATTTTAATTTTTTAACGTTTATTAATAAAATTTTAATTAATATAAAAAAAAATTATAAATATATAATTTTTCGAATTTAATTAAAATTATCGCAAAAGCAATTTAATAAATTTCAACGATTTACTCGCTTTAACAAAGAGTTATAACAATAGTACACAGGTGAGTTTGGATTAATATTTCCAACCGGCTATATTATTAAGTTCTTGCAAGCTTTTTGAAGGATTGTCCCTCGGGCATACTCACTGACCTGGCCCTCAAAGAGAGTCAATAGTTCATCACGCAGTCTTTACGTTGGAAAGGAATGGGAAAATGCAGCGAACGTCATGCAGTATTTTGTTCTACAGTAAAGTGACGTCCTCCTCTCTCCATTTGTCAGACCCAACCAGCTCTCCGTTCATTACTCCGTGAATATAACACCCTCCAACGACTTCGTACTTGTTTTGTAGTTCTGCATTTGGTCGTAGGATGAACGGCAATCCGCTTCCAGCAAAGATATATACTGAATCTCCGACCACAGTATCAAGAGGAACCATACCAACTAATCCCGTCCTCGTCTCGCACAACGTGTACATGTCTATCATCGAGAACAGACGTTTGAAATAGCTGTTCGTATCTTCTAAGCGTGGGAATAGTCCTTCTTGCTTAATGTCCTCGATGATCTTCCTGCAGACATGGTATTGCTGACCATACTCTTCTGGAGCGGCGAAACCCGTGTCTGCTGAGGCGTTGCCGATCAGAGTCTTCCACAGTACGTCGAACAATGGCTCCCCTGTCACGTACGACTCTCGATTGAGGATAAAGCTATCAACTTCTGTAAAAATGTTTTGCAAGTTAAGGAACCAGTCATCGGAATCGAATGGGTCTCCCGGGTTGTATATTGCAGTTCTTGAAACGGTATCGACATGAACTCCGGAAATGACAATTTCTTTCTCGTCATTTGCGCATCGAATCTGGGGTGATGTATTTGCTGCAGCTTTGTAAAAAAGGCCATGGATAGCGATCTGGTTAAGTGGCCTTTTCTCCGATTGTGTCCCTAGGTAACGGGAGAGTTAGCAATTACTCGATGGAGATTGTTGCGGGAGCTTTGGGGCAGTGTATCGGGAGAGAAACATGAAAGAGTCAGAGAAAGTCAGGGAATTTCTCATCCAACACTTACAATCAGGCACCCAAGATGGGATTGAAATTTCTTTGTTCAAAATTCCAGAAGATTGATACAGCAGCCTAATTCCATCTCCGGTCTCAATGAAGTACCTTGCATATCTCAAGAAAACGGACTCAATAGGCTCATCGTAATTTGGCCGGAGAGAAAGCGCATCGCCATCCGCAGCCAATCCAAGGAAGGCGAAGAGTCGATCCCTTGGATGTGTGGCCTCACTCTTACCAAACATAATTAGCAAATGACACAAAGGAAGGCGAATTTTCTCAACTTCTGGTGTAAGAGTCTCAATAAGCTGCCCAAGCATTTGAGTGACCGGCCCTGTTGCTTCAGGTATTTCACGAAGCTGCATGACGAGTTCCTTGACACCAGGCCTTTTTCCCCAACTCCCAATATTCAACTCTTCCAGCGCGGTCTCGTCCCTTTCGCTGAAGCTTCGAACCGCGTTCGCGTACAATGAGCCAAGCTTGGTAGAATGCTTTATCTCTATCATAAACCGCAACGAGAACGAGCCTGACAATGCCTGATCTTTTTCCTCTTGAATATCAAAATGGCCGTACGTTCCCCAGTCCAAGAGGGAGTACTGCGTCATCTTTTCATGTGCACTGGTAAATGCTTCCCAACTCAACTGCGCCTTTCCGCAGATCATCAGAACATCTTTCGCAAGCACGAATTCTTGCACTACCCAAGCTCTTCGAAACCACGGCCGACGCCAGAAATGCAACAACGCGAACCAATCACGGTGACCAGCGGCTGGAAAGCCGTTTTCTTTCATCCAAGCGGCCGAAACGGATATTCTTTGAAGAGAACTTGTGTCTGTCTTTCCGGTTTGCTCGAGGAGACGGAGCGCGATACTGCCATTTCCCTCGTCTTCCCCCAACCATGCCAATACTCTAGAAGCCGATGAATATATCCGTTGCATTAACAAGATCTGCTGAATCTTCTCTACGTTGTCGTCTTGATTGATGCACAGCTGGTCTATCCAAAGAAGCCTGCTCTTCCCTCGTCGACGTAGGCGCATGAGGCCCCTGAATAACGATTCGGTGATCCGGAGAATCCCATTAGGAAGCGTGATCTCGTACGTTTTGACCGGAGGACCCCAAGCGTAAGAGAGGGCTTCGTAGGCAGGGTTCTTGTCGAGATGTACGCGCAGAAGGTCTCCCTTCAGTCCACCACTTGTCCCAGGCTCTAGACGTAGGAGGCGGATTTCATCTTTGCCCACCAGTGGCTTGTACAATGGATCCGGAAACGCACGCGTCTCAGGGTCAATTTCAGCGAAGAACTCATGCTTCATCATGGCTCCCAGCTCGTCCAAGAAGCCTGCAACTGGCACATTTCCCATGAAATCATCCCTCATCAAGGTTTCTAGCTGATTTGAGAACATCGCATTGTCAGGCTCGGGTGGTAGGTCGGGTATATCATGGAGCGGCCGCATTTTTGTGAGGCTGGCCGACCGTCAGCGCAATTTTCCATACGGGTGCGCCGCGATGGATATAACGTAGAACGCTTCCCCAGGATAGTTGTGCAATGGCGACGACGGTGTCTAAAGACTGTATGGCGGACGGATGAGGGACAGAGCTAGAGTAGAAAAAGGCTGTTTCAAGAGAAAACGAGCTGAATCCAGAAGAGCTGAATAGCGTTTCAAACTAGGCTATAATAGCCGGTTAGCCTCCTTTGCTCGCTTCGCTCACAGTCGGCGGAAGTAGTATTATACGAAACTAAGTATTATAATCGAAATGCGACGCTAATCAAAATTTAAATACAATTTTATTAAAGTTTTAATAATTAAAATATTAATATTTTATAAAATTTACAATTTTTTAAATTAATTTAATATTTTTTAAATAAAATTTTATAATTAAAAAAAATTTATATTAAAAAAAAAAAATTTTATTATATTTTATTTATAATATATATATTAATTATTTTAACGTTTTTTAAGTTTTTTATAATTAAATTTTTTTTCATAATATTTATATATTTTTAAATAAATAAAATATAAAAATATATTAAATACGTAAAATATTTTTTTTATTTTAAAAAAAAAAAATTAAATATATATATTAATTATTTTAACGTTTTTTAAGTTTTTTATAATTAAATTTTTTTTTATAATATTTATATATTTTTAAATAAATAAAATATAAAAATATATTAAATACGTAAAATATTTTTTTTATTTTAAAAAAAAAAAATTATTCGACGATTTATTAAACGAATTAATAACGAACGAGTTTTTTTTTTTTTACTTAATATATATTTTATTTCGTAAATTTCGTAAAAACGTTTTTATAAAAAATTAAAAAATTTTAATTTAAACGTTTTATAAATATTTAAAATTAAAATAAAAATATAATTATTACGAAATTTTATTATTAAATTTTTTTTTAAAATTCTCGTTTTATATTTATTTAATATAATATAATATAAAATAAAATAAAAAATTTTATTTATAAATTTTTTTTAATTTTTATAATTATTTTTATATTGTTTATTAATAATTAAAAAATTATTTCGATTTTCGAATTTAAAAATAAAATTTTACGATTTAAAAATAAATTTTAATTTTTAACGTTTAATTAATTTAAAAATTTTTTTTTTTTTTAAATAATTAAAATTATTATTAATCGAATTTAAAAATATTAAAATTTTAATAATTTTACGATTTTATTTATTTATTTATAAATATAATAAATTTATTATAATTAATTTATATTTTAATTATTTATATTTTTAATTAAAATTTATTTAAATTAATAATTATTACGTATTTTAAATAAAAATTACGAAATATTATAAATCGCGATTTATATTTATTAAAAAAATTTATCGTTTAATAAAATTTATATTAGAAAAATACGATTAATAATATCGTAATATAAATTTAAAAAGTTTTTTTTAATAAATATAATTTTAATAATTATTTAAAATTAATGAAATTAATTGTAAAAATTATATATAAAAAATAAAAATTTTAAAAATTATTTTTATTTAAAATTTTAATTAATTTATTCGTTTATTTAATTTTAAAAAAACGTTTTTTTAAATGAAATTTTTTTTATATTAATAAAAATTTTTTTTGATCGAATATAAAATAAAAATATATTCGCGAAAAATAAATCGTATTAAATATTATTTAATCGAAAAATAAAAATAAAATTTATTATTATTAATTAAAAATTCGAAATTTTTTTAAATATTATTAAATATTTTTTAAAAAAATTATATAATTTTATAAATATCAATATTATAAATATAAAAAATTAATAAAATATTTTTTAATATTTAAATATTTTATATTTTTATATAATATTAAATATATATATTTTTATTTAATTTTTATTTTTTAATATTTTTTTATAATTCGAAATATTTTAAATTAAATTTAAATTAAATATAAATTTCGTAATTTTAAATCGTAATATTTTAATTTTACGAATTAAAAATTATATTAAATATTTATTTAATATAATTTTTTATATTTATTAAAATTTATTCAAAAATAATAAAATTTTATTAAAAATTAAATATAATATATTTTTTTAAAAAAAAAAGTTTTTATTTTAATTATATTATTAATTTTTTTAAAATTTTTTTTACGAATATTAAAAAATTTTTTAATAATAAAAATATATATAAATTTATTCAATCGAATATTTAAAAAATTAATAAAACGAAATAAATTAAATAAATAATATTAAAAACGTAAATTTATAAAAAAAATTTAATATATATTAAAAAATTAATTTTTAAAAAAATCGATTATAAATCGATAAAAATATTTATTTATAATTATAATATTATATACAAAAAACGATTATTATATATAAATATAAAAAAATAATAATAATATAATAAAATTAATAATTTAAAATATTTAAAAATTTAATAAAAATATTTAAATATTATAATATAAAAAATTATTTTTTATTTTTTATTTTATTCGAATTATTTATAAAAAAAAATTTATATTAAATTTTAATTTTCGATTTTATATATTATTTAAATTTAAAAAATTTAATAAATAATTTTATTAAAAATTGAAATTTTTTTTTTATATTATTTTAAACGTTAATATTATAAAAATATTTTAAAAATTAATTAAAATTATAATTTTTATAAATTAGATTTAATTTATTTTATATGAAAATATAAACGAAAAAAATATAATAATATAAAAAAAAACAAATATAAAATTTTATATAATTTAATATTGATTAAATTTTTATAAAATATATTATTAATCGTTTTAAAAAATATAATAAAAATTAATATTATACATAATAATTAATAAAACGAATAATATTATTTCTAGTATTTTAAACGAATAAAAAATAAAAAATCGTTTTTTTATTAATTATTTTTTTCGTAAATCGTTATTTATTTATAAATAAATTAATTATAAATATTATTATTAAAAAAACAATTAATAATATTATAATTTTTAAAATTATAATTGATTTTTACGATTATTTATATTTAAAAATAATTAATATTAATAAAATTTTTTTTAATAAAAAACGAAAATAAAAAAAAATATTTAAAACGAAAAATTAAAAAAAATAAACGTAAATCAATTAAAAAATAAAATTTTAAAATAATAATAATAAATATTAAAATCGTTATAATAAAAAAAATATTAAAAATTATTAATTTTTATTATTAAAAATTTTATAATATTTAAAATTAATTTTATAAAAATCGATTTTTTATTATTAATTAAAAAAATATATTTAAATAAAAATATGAAATATTATATTATTACGATTTGTTTTAATATTAAAATAATTATAATTTATTTTTATTTATTAAAAATTAATTATAAAAATTTAAAAAAAAATATTTAATTAATTTTTTTTTTAATATTTATAATAATATTAATTTATTTTTTCCTATTAAAATAATTTAATATATAATATAATAAAAATATTTAAAAAAAAATTATTAAAAATTATTAATTAATTAATATAATTATAAAAATAAATTTTATTATTTTAAAAGATTTATTAAATATTTTTATATTTTTTAAATAAATTTTAAAAAATAATTAATTATATAATTTAATTCGTTAAAATTATAATTTTATTTTTAAATAATATAAAAATTAAAAAAATTTATATAAATTATAATAACGAATTAATATTTTTAAAATTTTTTAATTCGTTTTTAAATATATTTAAAATTTAAATAAAATATTAAATTAAATTGAAATATTTAAATTATAATTTTATTAATAAATAAAAATATTAATATTATTTTAAAAATATCGAATTTATTAATAAAACGATTTAAACGTACGTAAAACTTTTTTTTGGATTTTAATATACGTATTAATTTATTATTTATTAAAACTATTTAAAAAGTGAAACTCGAAATATAAAAATTTTATTTTGAAAATAAAAATAAAATAATACTAATTATATACGATTTCGAATCGCACGTGAATATTATATAATATTTATTTCGATAAAAAAATATTATTTTAAATATTAATATTAATTAATAAAAATATAAAAAAATATTTAATTAATATAATAATAAAAACAAAAACGAATAATTTAATACGAATTAAAATTTTAAAATATTATTAAATAAAATTATATTAATATAATAAAAAAAATTTACAAATTATAATTTTAATTATATAATATTTATTTTATTTTTAAAACGAATATTAATACGTTTATTATTTAATTAAATCGAATAATAATAAATTTTTTTAATATTTTAATTATTTATTAATTTATTTAAATATAATTATTCGATTTCGAAATTAAATATATTAAAAAAATATTTATATTATTATAAACGAATTATTTAAAATATTATAAATAAAAAATATTAATAAATTTATTATAATCGAATTTAAATATATTAAAATAATTTTAATTTTAATTAAAAAATATAAGATTTATTAAAAAATTAAAAATAAATATATAAAACGAAAATATTTATTTAAATTATTAAATTAAATTTAAAAAAAAAAATTTAAATTTAATATTTTTAATTTTTAATTTTTAATATTAATTAATTTTTTTAAAAATTAATAAATTTGTAAGTACAATATTAGTTTAGTAGTCACGTGCGACACTAGGCCAGATCGAGACTAGCGCCGCTTATACTAGAGTTGAGATTATATTTTTCAATTTTTACGCGTTTATTAGATTTACAATTTACAATTAATTAACGAATTATTCAATTTATTTATTTATTTCGTTTTTAATTTATTACTAATAATAAATATTTTTAGTAATATTAATATTAATTAATAATTATTTAATTAATTATAAAACAATTAAATTTCTATTTAAAAAAAATTGATTTATTAAAAAATTTTTTTTTTTTAAATAATTTACTTTTTATAAAAAAATATTTAAAATAATTAATATATTTTCGAAAAAACGAAAATTTATAAAAACTTTTTTATAAAAACGCGTCGAAAGTATTGAGATTATTAAAAATTTAAAAAAAATAATATGAAAGCGATTTTAAATTTATATTTATTTTTTAAATTTACGTTTATTACGTAGAATAATAATATTTACGAAAAACGAATAAAAAAACGCGAAAACGATTTTAAGTTTATATTAATTTATTTGAATTTACATTAAAAATAAATTTTTAAAAAAAGTTTTACGTTTTTATTTATTATTTGATTAAAAGTGTATAAATATTAATAATAATATTTATTTAAACTCGAATTAAAATTTTTAATTTTTTTATTATTTATTATATAATTATTTTTTAAAATAATAAATTTATTTAAAATTAAATTTTTTTATAATAAAAATAAATAAGAAAAAAATTTCGATTTTACGAATAATAAAAATTTTAATAAAATAATATTAAATAAATATATAAAAAGAAAAAATATTTTAATTACAATTTATAAAAATACTTTTAAAAGAATTTTAAAAATTGTTCGTAAAAAGTTTTACGTTTAATATATAAAAATTTTATATATCGTTTATAAGATTTTTTATATATTTATAAAATTTAAATATCGAAAAATAAAAGATTTATTATTAATAATTTGAAAAAAATTTTTTAATAAAAAAAGTTTTATAAATAAATATAAATAAAAATCGTCGATTAATTAAAAAATAAATTTTTTTTTTTCGATAAAATCAATTAATTTAATTAATAAATTAAAGTATTTTAATACTAGTATTCAATAATTAAAATATAATTATTTTTACGATTTTAATTATTAATACGAATTCTTTTATTACGAATACGATTATTTTTATAATTATTTTTTATATTTTTTTTATTATTATTTTTTTTATAAATACGAATTTATTTAATACAATATAAAATATTTAATTTATTTATTAGCAATTTTTTTAATAGTAATCGAATTAATATAATAATTTATAAAATATTTTTATTAAATTATTTACGAATTTAATAAAAAATTATACGATATTTTTAATTGTAAATTATTAATTTTTTATAATTATTATAATAAAATCGAATTATTTTAAAATTAATATAATAAAACGTATAAACGCGTTTTATTTTAATAGATTTTTAAAAAAAAGTTTCGATTTTATTATATTAATAATAATAATAAAAAATTATTTCGAGATTAAAAAAAATTACTAATTATATATATTTTTATAAAAAGAAACAATTTTAGTAAAAATTATTATAATTAATTTAATAAAAATTAAATTAAAATATTTATAAATATTTTTCGATTAATTTTAAAAAATTCAATTAAATTTATTATTAAAATATTATAAAAAAATAATAAAATACAAAGTAAAAAAACTCAATCGTAGATTAGTTCGTTTTAATTAATAGATTAAACTCATTCGAAGTAATTCGTAATTCGTAAATCAATCAATCAATCAATTAAAATAAAAATAGAAAAAGTTGTTAATTAGTCTATAGTAAGCGAAAACTCTTTATGTACTAAAAGTATTGAAACGTTCGAGAACAAATCACGAAACACTAAGATCTTAGTCTGGTGTCAATGATTCAATTCTGTTTGCCTCTTCTCAGAAGAAGCATCTATTTACCTATATAATTAAACAGAGTGGACGTAAGATTAAAGAGTGGACGCTAGGACAGCCGTTGCTAAGGGCAATAGAGATTATAACTAAGATCATCTAGTCGATCGCTTAAGCGATCACATGATTGAACTGACAAAAAGACACGTAATTAATACTACTTTCGAAACTAGTTATTTACAAGAATTTTTAAAGAAAAAGTATATAGTTTTACTACAATCGTTTTTCTATATAATGAGCTCGTTTCGAGTCTCGAAGAAAAAAACTAAAAAAAGAAAAAAAACTCGTTTTAAACAAAGAATTCAAAGTTCGAGATCTTTCAAATTATTATCGTTTTTTTTTAAAAATCTAACAATTTTTTCAATATTTCTATCAATATTAAATTCTTTTGTAATTTGTTTTCTTTTTTCTTTAAAATTTAATAAAAAAAAAAAATAAACGAATTTTAAATTCAAATTTATCGTTAAAAATAATTAAATACTTTTAATTATTTTCTATAAATATTATTAATTTTTTAATCTCGCATTTAAAAAAAAACTTATTACTAAAAAACATTTTTATTTTTTTTATTTCAAAATATCGAAAAATTAATTTGATTTAAATTACAATTTGTTTTTATTAATAAATATACAAATATTTATTATTAAACGAATTTTAATAATTTAATTATTAAAAAATCTTATATCGAATAATAAAATAATCTAAAGATTTTATACAATAAATTATATTGAAAATTATATCGATTTTTTTAAATTAAATACTATTAAAAAAAAATTTATTATTAGAAAATTCTCGAAATCGATTCTCGAAAAAAATTTGAAATTTGTTATAAATTTCTTTGAATTTCTCGTAAATAGTATCGCTAATAATTTTTTCGTTAGTATTAACAAATATTAAACTCATAAAAAATAAAATAAAAAAACTAAAATTCTTAGAATTTTCAACGTATTTTCAATCAATAAAAATTTTTATTTTATAAACATATAATTTCAATTTTTAAAATTTTTTTTTTATAATATTTGATTAAATTTATTTCAAAAAATCTTTAATTAAAATTCGATTTTTAATATCAAAAAAAAAATTTATTCAAATAATTTCTTTAAAAAATCGAAATAATCAATTTATTATTTTTTTATAATTATTGAATCGCGAATAAATTATTTAAAACTTATTAAAAAAAAAAAATTCAACGTATAATAAATTTAAATTTTAAAATATATTCATTTTTTTTATAAAAAAATTAATCAATTTTATTATTTTAATAAAGTCTAATAAATTGAAAAAAAATAACGAAATAAAAAAATTAATTTTTAAAAAATCAATAAAATAATAATTACAATTTAAAATCCGTTTATAAAAATTAAATAATAAAAAAAAATACGTATTATATAAAAAAAGAAATTCATTAAAAAAAGTTTATTAATAATAAAATTTCAATATATTAATTTCTTTAAAAAAAAACAATAAAATATTTTTTTTTTTCGTTTATTTAAAAAAATTTTATAAAATAAAAATTATTACAATTTTCAAATTAATAAACGATTTAATCGAAAAAACAAAAATAAAAACGATAAAAATTCACGAGAATTAAAATCGATTTTTTGTTAACGTTTTTTATTTATATTAAAAAATAATAAAAATATTTATAAATCAAAAACGAATATTAAAATAAATTTAAACAAATTAAAAATTTTTTTTTTTAACGTACAATTTATAAATTTTAAATAATCGTATTTTTATAATTTCAATTTATTTTTTATCGTTTTCAAAATATAAATCGAAATTTTTATAAAATATTATATAATAAACTCAATAAAATTATTTAATAAACGAATATTTGTAAATATTATAAATAGTATTTAAAATTTTAATACAATTAACGAAATTCAAAATATTAAAAAAAATAACGTTTGTTTTTTAAATATTATTTATATTGTACGCGTAATTAATCGAAATAAAATAATATTAAATTATAATAAAATAATAATAATTTTATATTTTTTTAGTATAAACGTAAATATATTGTAGTATTTCTTATTATCAATAATAGATTTTTTAAGTTTAATTAACGTAGAAATTGAAACGAAAAAATAAATAAATTGAAAAATTTAAAAAATTTAAAAAATTTGAAAAAATAAAAAGTTTTATACAAAAAAACTAATAATAGTAATATTGTTATTATTGTTATTATTGTCGTTATTATTATTACTAATTAATAAAATTGATTAAAAAAATAAAATATTAATATTAATAATTTTTTAAAATTTGATGTTTTGAATATTTATATTATTAATAATAACGATCGATTATTTTTTAGATTTATTTGTAAAAATCGAAAAAAGTTTTTTAATATATTTTTTAATTATTAAAAATTTATAAAAATAAAAAATAAAATACAATTTTTTTAAATTTATTTTATTTAAATTTATAATTATTAAATCGTTATTTACATTTTTTAAATATATTAATATTTTTTTATAATCGATAAATCGAAAAAATATTTTTATAAATAATATATTACAAATTTTATTTTTTTTAATAATAATTATATTAATAATTTTAATAATTTTATGAAACGTAAAATATTTTATACGAAATATTTACTCGAGTTTTTAGTATATATATTTATCGTAAAATCTATTAATAGAACTTTCAATAAATTATTAAAATATTTAAATTCGAAAAAAAAAAATTTTAATTATAGTATTTAAATATATTATTAAAAGTTTTAATCAAATTAAATCGAATTTATTAAAACGCGATACGCGATTTTTTGATTTTGTTTATTTTAAAGAAAAAGTTTTTATTTAAAACTATATATTATTTTAAAAATTTTTTAGAAAATTTTAAAATAATATTATTTTTAATTTTTTTTTTTATTTAATTAGAATTTTTTTTATTATATTTTTAATTTTTATAAATTATTGAAATTATATTATATAATTTATATAAACGTATTATAATTATTTTCGTTTTGTTTTTTGTATATAAAATTCGTATTTTCGAGATTTAATAAAATATTTTCTTAAAATATAATAATAATATCGTAAAAATTTCGAGAATAAAAATTGGAATTATAGAATTTGCGCGTAAAAAAATAATGTAATAAATTAATCGAATTTTAAAAATAGAAAACGCGTAAATTTGAAAAGAAAAAATTTATTAATAAAATCGAAAAAAGTTATAAATTTTTATATTTGTAAAAAAAATTATATAAGAAAAACAAATAAATATTTTCGTGTTTTAAATAATTGAAAATTGCAAGATTTATTTATTTTTATAAATTTTTTTTTAGAATATATTAGTATATATAATTAAAATATTATAATACTAATTTCGAATAAAAAATTTTAAAAGTTTTAAATAAATAATTTTATATTGATTTTTTATAAAATGTATTAAATAAATTTTAAAAAAAAAAAATAAAAAAAACAAATATTTATAAATTATTTTTATAAAAAAAATATATATAAATTTTTGAAAAAAATCG